>JARQOC010000004.1:496019840-496287340 GCA_033576535.1 Allobates femoralis
TGCTCCTCCCTGCTGCAGCTGTTGTCCCCCGCTACCCCTACTCCCCAACTGCATATCATCCCCTGCTCCTCCTCTCAATCCCACTGCATCCTATATCCCAATGCAGTTTCCCCTTCTCTTCACACTCACTCCTATCCTACTCCACATCCTGCTTTCCCCCCCATCCCTCCTCCTGACAACACATTAACACTCTTCCCCTCCATCCTACCTAGCCATCTCACCCACTCCTCTGAACTTTTCCTTCACATCCAAGCTTTTGTCTCCAAACACGCTCGCCCGCCACGCAAGATCTCCTGCCCCCACCTCCTAACCCTCTCCCTTCTCCTCCTACTTGCTGGCGACATCTCCCCTAATGCTGGCCCCCCCCACCACATCCCCACAGTCACCTCCAGCCCATTCCCACTCCCCACTACTAACACCCACAACCCCTGCAACCTTACACTCATTCCCCATGCCGCCCCTCCCCCATCCCCCTATCTGGTGCACTCTGGAACGCCTGCTCGGTATGCAATAAACTCTCATTCATCCACGACCTCTTCATCTCCAAAAAACTCTTTCCTTGGCATCACAGAAACATAGCTCACCCCTTCTGCGCAACCTCCCCCGCTGCCCTTTCCTATGGTGGACTCACCCTCTCCCACACCTCCCACCCCAGCAACATCCGCGGCGGAGGTGTTCGCCTACTCCTGGCCAACAGCTGCTCCTTCACCCCAATTACACCACCCAGCTCTCTGCCTCCCTCCCCTCCTTCGAGGCGCACTCCGTGCACATCTTCTCCCTCTGCAACCTCCAACTGGCTGTTGTCTACCACCCCCCAGGATCCTCCTCCACCTTCTTTGACCACTTCATAACATGGCTTCTCCACCTCCTCTCTTCCAACATCCCTACCATCATCATGGGTGACTTCAACATCCCCATTGACACCCCCCACACCGCTGCCTCTAGACTCCTATCTCTAACCTCCTCCTTCGGCTTCTCCCAATGGTCCTTCCAGGCCACACAAAATGATGGCCACACACTGGACCTAGTCTTCAGCAGCCTCTGTTCCCTCACTGACCTTGCAAACTCACCCCTCCTCCTATCCAACCATAACCTGCTCCCCCCTCTCCAGAAACTCCCTCACCCCTGAAGAAACCTCAAAGTCATTGACTTCCACTCACTCTCCGAGTCCCTCCTCCTTCTCTCTGACTTGGCTTCCTCCCAAGACGCTGACGCAGCTGCCACCATCTATAACATCACTCTCGCCACAGCCCTCGACCAGGCCCCTCCCCCTCTCATACAACAAAACCCACGCACACAGACAACCCAGGCTCACCGCCCACACTAAAATACTTCAACGAACGTCTAGGGCGGCTGGGCGGAGATGGACGAAATCCCACTCCTCAGAACACCTCGCCTTGTACAAACAATCCCTCATCGACTTGAAGACTGCACTGACTGCCGCAAAACAAGCCTACTTCTCTTCTCTCATAACCACTCTCTCCCACAATCCCAAGCAACTATTCATAACTTTTAACGCTCTACTCTGTCTTTCCGTGCCCCCTCCTTCTCCTCTCATCTCCGCCGATAACTTCGCCATCTTTTTCAAACAGAAGATAGACAAAATCAGGGAAAGCTTCGATCCACAATCCCCTCGCCCCTCCCCCTCTATCACCCAACCACGCTCGTCCAAAAGTAGCTTCTCCTCCATGACAGAAGAACGCCTCTCCTCCCTTCTAGCACGATCACACCTCACCACTTGTGCCCTCGACCCTCTTCCTTCCCACCTCATCCCTAACCTCACCACAGTCCTCATCCCTGCCCTAACCCATCTGTTCAACATATCACTTAATAACAGCGTCTTCCCCTCATCCTTCAAACACGCCCTAATCAGACCCCTCCTCAAAAAACCCTCCCTAGACCCCGCAGCAGTCTCCAACTGTCGCCCCATATCTCTCTTCCCCTTCGCCTCAAAATTGCTTGAGCAACATGTCTATTCCGAACTGTCCTCCTACCTCTCCTCCGGCTCCCTCTTCAACCGCCTACAATCTGGCTTCCGACCCCACCATTCCACCAAAACAGCCCTAACCAAAGTCACCAAGGACCTACTGACCGCCAAGAGCAAGCAACACTACTTCATCCTCCTTCTCAACCTTTATGCTGCCTTTGACACAGTTGACCACTCCCTCCTACTTCAAATTCTAGAATCTCTTGGCATCACTGACCTAGCCCTCTCCTGGATCTCCTCTTACCTAACAGACCGGACCTTCAGCGTCACCCACTTCCATACCTCCTCCTCGCCCTACCCCCTAACTGTCAGAGTTCCCCAAGGCTCGGTCCTGGGACCACTATTCTTCTCCATCTACACTCTTGGCCTAGGTCAACTCATGGAGTCCCATGGCCTTCAATACCAACTCTATGCTGATGACACCCAGCTCTACCTGTCTGGCCCCAACACCACCTCCCTCCTTTCCAAAATTCCGCAATGCCTGTCTGCCATCTCATCCTTCTTCTCTGCTCACTTCCTCAAGCTCAACATGGAGAAAACCGAGTTCATCGTCTTCCCCCCCAGTCACTCATCCCCCCTACCCAACCTATCCATCACTGTCAACGACTGCACACTCTCACCCGTCCCCACGCCAAGTGCCTCGGGATAACCCTTGACTCTTCCCTCTCCTTCAAGCCCCACATCCAAGCCCTCGCCACCACCTGCCGCCTCCAGCTCAAAAACGTTACCCAAATCCGCTCCTTCCTTGACCATGACACTGCCAAAACACTTGTCCAGCCCTCATCATTTCCCGCCTCGACTGCTGCAACCTCCTGCTCACCGGCCTCCCCGCAACCTTCCTTGCACTCCTCCGAATTATCCTCAATTCTGTCGCCCGACTTATCCACCTCTCGCCCCGCTACTCCCCTGTCTCCCCCCTCCGCCAAGCCCTTCACTGGTTCCCCACCTCCCAGAGATCTCAGTTCAAAACTCTAACCCTGACATACAAAGCCATCCACAACCTGAACGCAATCTGCGCTTCTCTCAAGACCTCCTTCTCTTCTCCCCCCGCATCTCCACCTCCCACAACCGCAAATAAGACTTCTCTCGTGCATCCGCCATACTCTGGAACTCTCTCCCACACCACATCAGACACTCCCCTACCCTGGGAACCTTCAAGATCTGAAGACCCACCTCTTCCTCCAAGCCTACAGCCCACACTGAGACCTAATCTGTTGCACCATCTCACCCCCACCTCTCCCCCTTCTACTATCTCCCACCCATCCCTTATAGACTGTGAGCCCTCGAGGACAGGATCTCTACCGTACTGTACCTGTACGATTTAATTGTCATTATTTTTATGTTCTTGTTCTCGTCTGCCCCTACACATGTAAAGCGCCATGGAACCAATAGCGCTATATAAATATATAATAATAATAATAATGTATTTTTCACTTATTTTTTCCTTCTTTTAGCTCCCTGAGGAGGCTGTCTAATAACTTTGTTCCTCGGGAACTCAGATTGTTTAGTGGGCATCGAGTTCTGCAAAATATTGTAGATATATGCAAGCAGTAAGAGTCAGGTGAGGACAGTGGGATGCAGTGATGGGACCATTGAGAATTCCCTTGCAGAATGCAGGAAGAGTGAAGTCAAGAGTAAGATAAGAGGAAAGAAAGACATTTTCAGCCATTGTTAAGTTGAAGTTTAGATCGTTAGATTTAGTAGGGGGAAAACAGGAATAGGAATTTAGGAATTAGATTAACCTCTCATCACTCAATAAAGGAGAGAGAAAAACTAGAAAGACAATAAGAAAGTATGAAAATAGTCATGGAATATGAAAGGCCGTTGAAGCCCCCATAAGAAAAGCATGTTCTTGAGACCCACAAAACATCTAAAGGCAGATGTAGCATTACGGCAGGTAACACATTTGGAAGAAAGTAACTTTGGTAGAATGAACAAAGTTTGGGTAGGAGAAATGTATGGATCTCAAGCTAAAAAAGGTAAAGCAGAGACATTGATGCTAATTCACAAACAAACAAAGCGCAAGATGTTGTCAGGGAAATCAGATGAGGAGGTAAGGACGATTGAGGTCCTGTTGGGTAGCGCAGTGGGTCGAATTCAAAATTTATAATGTGTATGCACCAAACAGCGATATCAAACTGTTTTTCTGAGACTTGGAGAGCAAAATGTTGGCAGAAGAAGAAAGAAAACCCTAGTAGGAGGGTACTTAAACGCAGTGAGAGATATAACTATTGACAGATCAAGGCCAAAATCTACTACCAGAACCGAAAGAACATGGAATAAAATTCGCCGTTTATCAAAAACATGTGTAGCCACAAAAATATAACATCAAATGCACTTGGCGTGATGCAGTCAGAGCCCATTAAGTAGAGGCAAACACATGTGAATAGTACTGACGTGATAAATCACTCTCAACCTATCAACATGATCTGTATGCATAATAAATGCCACCAGTCACCTCCCCAATGTATTGGTCGGTTGAGAGTGATTTATCATGTCAGTACTATTCACCTGTATTTGCCTTTACTCAATGGGATCTGACAGCATCCTGCTAAGTGCATTTGGTGTAAGATTTTTGTGGCTGCACATGGTGAATTTTTTTTCATTATTGTCTTTTTAGTAATTTTCCTGAGTATATGGGTAGGGACTCGTAAGTGTAGGTATCCGTGACGTGGATTACGAGCTTAATGTGTTCTAGCTAAAACATCTAGCAATACCTCACAAAAAAAAATGTTTTTGTTTCTTAAATATTTTTTTGCACTTTTTATCATTTTTGCAGGGTGCAGCTGGGTCCCATGGGGCGTCATTCGACAAGTGTTGTGGAGGCATCATACTGGGCTGCCCTTGGTCTAGTAGCTTGGACTGGATCAGTGGGTTACATACAGACACTCTGCATCCTATGGATGAATAATAAGAGGATCCAGCTTCCGAATACAAAAATTAATGGAATTTAAATTTCAATCAGTATTCCAAAATCAATATAAAATGGGCATACATGAAATTGGCAGAAGAAGCACTAGGCAACGCGTTTTGAATTTAACTCCGTTCTTTGTCAAGCCTGTCAGTAAGTTTTACCTCTCACACTTATATGCTATTTCGATTAACTGCAGCTGTAAAGACATACTGATAGGATGTCTAGATTGTGAGCTCCAAGAGAGACAGCATTACTGATGTATGTAAAGTGCTATGGAATTAATAGCGCTATATAAATGAATACATATTATTATTATATTATTATAAATAATCAATCAAGTGCAACACGTTGCTTTTGGAAGTAATGAGGAAAAACAACTCTGTTATTGTAGAAACATGTGTGGATGTAAACCAACAATCAAATCAAAAACATAAAATCTTAGATAAAAAGTGTAACACAAAAAGGAAGTGAAAATCATAATACAGTGAAAAGATATGAATATTAAATTAAAATGGTGGTTTGAAATAAAAAAATGTTCTTAATTATCAATATCACATTAATATTAATATTAGTAATGAAACATGACATCACGCCTTAAATTCAATCCTGTGTGCCTAATGCAAATTTTCCATTGTTAAAAGGGAACATCTTATGTCTCAGCCCCTTAACAAAACACTTGATTTTTCTATACCAAAGACAGTAAAATAGTTGACACTTTTATTATGTTTTGTATAAAATTTTTGATGCTGCTGACATGTTAGTAATGGTGCCTATGGATGGATCTTAATTGTAGATGTCTCTGAGATGTTTATTAATGCGTACTTTGAGTTTATGTGATGTACACCCTGTGTAACACAGATTACAGTCTGTACATTTAATACAGTAGACTAAATTGCTAGTGTTACAATTCATATGATTGTACGCATGGTGTAAAATTTGGTTAGATTATAATCCCAAAAGATTTTGCATTTGATAGCCAGAGAACACATACGACAGTGGTTTTCATCGCATTTAAAAAATCCTTTTTGATTCAACCACATAGTTTTAAAGGGAACCTGTCACCTCAAATAAGCTTTCTAAACTATTAATAACTGCCCCTGCAGCCTTAGAATACATTGTAACACATCCCTCCCTCATCTTTTGTAGTAATCTACAAGTACTATAATGTAGTTTGCAAACTTACAAAAATGTTGTCAGAGGGGCGTTCCTGAAGGCATTTTGACCGGTAGGCGGGTCCCCTTGTGCCGCACTACCCATGCCTCGTTGCTGTAATACGCTGTAATGGGTGTCATAATACAAAAGCAGAGTGCGGGCACGATTTCAATATCGCGCCCACCACGTCACCATTGCGACGCAGTCATGTGACGCCGGGACGCGTCACTTCCAGTCGCAGGGTTCACAGGCAGACTTCGCGCATGCGCAGATAGTATGCTGAAGTCTGCCTGTGTGCGACCGGAAGTGATGCGCGAACCCAGCGTCACATGACCGCGTCGCAGCAGTGACGTGGCGGGCACGATATAGAAATCTCTGCTTTTGTATAATGACGCCCATTAGGGCGTATTACAGCAACGAAGCAGGGGTAGCGCAGCACAAGGGGACCCGCCTGCCGGTCAAAATACCTTCAGGAACGCCCCTCTGACAACATTTTTGTAAGTTTGCAAACTACATTATAGTACTTGTAGATTACTACAAAAGATGAGGCAGGGATGTGTCACAATGTATTCTAAGGCTGCAGGGGCAGGTATTAATAGTTTAGAAAGCTTATTTGGGGTGACAGGTTCCCTTTAAGTTTAGGAGAGTTAAAGTAACTGGGTGACTACATATTGCTTAATGATGGCGCTTTCTTGGCTAGTGCTACTACATTACACCCTGTGGAGAGGAGTATAGTAAGAACCGGATCCTCCTGCAAGATGAGTAAATTTCTGGGGAACACAATTTTTTAGGAGTTAGGTCAGACAACTGTTCTTAATTAATTTTTGGATGCTGAATCCAGAAACGATCTCAGTTTTTCTCTATCACGTCAAGTTTTTGAACTATAGGATTTTTGTCTTCTCAAAAATATGTAAACTACTGTACCTAAAAAGTGTTTTGTTTTTTTTAAATAGTACAAATATGAACAAAAAATGAAATATATAAGAAATAGGCATGACAAATATGTTTTTTAACACTATCATATGCCACGAAGCTCTATATGAGTCGAATTGTACTCAGATAACAAGTCTTATTACAGATATCAGTGCAATTGTGCTTCTCTGGCAGGTAAGTTGTGGAGGAAAAACTTGACGTGCTAGAAAAAAACTGACTACATTTTTGGAATCAGCATGCCAATTTTAGTATAAATCAGCTCAAACACCTAACTCAACAGAAAATTTTTTTCAAATTGTTCCCCAGTGTAATCCGTTTAACCTCACCGAAATATGGGCTATGACGCACAGGTATTGTCATTTTGCAGCTTTTATTATGGTGTAACGTGTCAGGTCGTGGCGCACTGGTGGACGACTGTTTAAATTTGATTAAATCACTTTGTTTTTTTCTTGCAAACAATATTCTGGGTTTGTTTTAAAGTTCTCCATGCCGGAGAGAAACCAAAGTATTAGGGTGCTGTTACACCTGCCGATGTTGGCGGCGACTGGCGGGTGCGCACACGTTTTAGGCGCCCCGCCAGCGTCGCCGTCCCCCATTTACATGGGATGACACCTCTGGCGGCGCCCTGGCGAGCTGACAGGCGGCATCGCCGCCGGGGTGTCTCAAAACTCCAGCGGCGATGCAGGACAATGGTAGCCTATGGCTCCCATCGCCTGTCAGGTCGCAGGCGGCAGGTTACATGGGGCGATGTGTACACATTGCCCCATATTGGCCGCCAGGTTTCACATCACTGATGTGAATCCAGGCAACCTCTCGGAGGCGCCAACATCGCCCCTTTACATCAGGCGATGTAGGGGCGATGTCGCCGCTGATAGGCCACGCCCCCTACATCGGCTATGTAATCGGTGGCGATGTTGCAAGGTGTAACGGGGCCTTTAGAGACAGTCAGCAGACCGGTATAGCTGGTACCTTCTGATTTATCTCTGGAATATCTGCAGCCCACTTATTGAAATCCCACTTTGTGAAATCGCACACAGGACAAAGGCCACAGCCTGCCCCAAGTAATTTAAAAAACTGATACTGAGCCAGATCACAATGTGAACAGGGCTGTAAACCGTGTTCACTACCACCAAGAATAATATCACAAACAAGACAGTGCAAAAAACGTCCAAAAAATGTATCACTGCTTCAAAAGTAAAAAAGCAAGTGCAAAATAGTGTCAACAGCAGGGTTCTTAGTTAGTACGTTTTTTGCAAAAAAGGTACGGAAGCCGTTCTACCACTCCACGGTGACCCCTATCAGAACGGTCCTAGACTAACGTATTTAAAACCTGATCTAGTGTGAACATACCTCATAGATGCAGGGTGCAGGGTGCAGCAGGGTGTCCCTGCTGCACCCTGCATCTATGAGGTATGTTCACACTAGATCAGGTTTTAAATACGTTAGTCTAGGACCGTTCTGATAGGGGTCACCGTGGAGTGGTAGAACGGCTTCCGTACCTTTTTTGCAAAAAACGTACTAACTAAGAACCCTGCTGTTGACACTATTTTGCCCAAGTAATTTGTAAATCTTATGGCACCTTTACACGCCGCTACCGAAAGGTAGAAACCGGCAGGTATCGGAGACAATTGTACCTTTTACCTTCAAAACACCATGAAGTGGCGGCGTGTAATTCAGATTGTACCTTCCTGTCTCTTTGGATACCTGTCTTTCAGCCGTTCTGAAAAACAAGCAGGTATAATCGCTATGGTAGCGGCGTGTAATCGGGGCACAGGTACGGTATTTGAGTTCCCTGGGGCGTGCCATAGCGTCATGTATACCACGCCCCATCAGCTATCATTAGTGGGGGTTACTGTGTACCCATTGGCTGTCCCTGCACAGGGCGGCATATTTAACGAGCTGACCAGTCTCAATACACATTTGCTATAGCGTCATGTATTAGCCAGCCTCCCTGCGCTGGCTGGCCAATCATGATGTTATTGCATTGTCCAATCACCGTACGAGCGTCGCGTAATACACAACTCTGTCACGCCTATGTAGTTACAGCGCACAATATGTACGCCCAGATTCCCTTGTGGTAGCGGCGTGTAAATCAGGGAAGGTGCTCCACAGAAGGTAATCTGCGGCACCCGTCAACACTTCCGGGGAATGAAAATAACTTCTGTGCAGCACCTTGTGGCGGCGTGTAATAACGGCATCAGGTACCATTCGCAACCGTTGAAAACGCGTGCGTGCATATGCGGTGCCTACCTGTTGCTACCCTCGGTAGCGGCGTGTAAAGGTACCATTAGGGTGTGCAGAGAATGAACCAGGTAAGTAGGAGGGAGGGGTCCGAGGAGGGAGACAGGACACAACACACCAGGGGAGAATTAACAGATTGCTGGTAATATAAACATTTGGGGGCAAATCAGCAGGAGGGAGAGACACAAGCAGGATGAAAGAATATGGATATTTGTAATTTAGAGAGCAGATGGAGGAATATGACACACCATAACAGTCGTATGCAAGCCACATAGCAATGAGATGCAGGAGGGATTAGATGCAGCAGGGACCATATGTGTTCAATGAATTCATACCTGCAAATGAAGGAGATGTATTGTCGGATCAGGACATGACAGCATTGGGAAATGTAAACCAGATATTACATCTCTGGAATATCTCTGCAGCCAATTTATAGAAATTCCACTTTGTGAAATCGCACACAGGCGATTCACAGATGGTAAAAAAATGTTTTCTTGATTTGTGTCTCAGGGGGATCCTGATGAAATAATTCATCTCTATATAGAAAGCCCACAGTGGGTAATTTGGTTGTCCATGCCAAAGGCTGCCATCCTGCTCATACAATTAAATCTGTAAAAGTGGGTGAACTTACTCATATCCTGAGAAATTGCAGGGATTCTGTGGTTTTCCAGCAGGAATCTGAGATGTGTAAAAGTCACCTCTTAGCCAGGGGTTACCCTGCTTTGACTTTAAAACGAGCCTAAAATATTGTTTGCAAGAAAAACCGAAGTGGTTTAATTAAATTTAAACAGTCCTCCACCAGTGCGCCACGACCCGACCCGTTATCCCATAACAATATCTTCAAAATGACAATACCTGTGTATTATAGCACATATTTCATTGAGGTTAAACAGATTATTGAAAAAATTTGTCTCATCAGGAGGATCTGATTCCTGTTAAGGCTAGCTTCACACCACGGTTTTTGGGATCCTGTTCTTTCTGGTTTTAACAGGAAAGAACAGGATCCGGTTTTGCCTTCCATGTATCCCTATGGGTCTGGATTGGTGATAAAAGGCCATCCGGTTTTGTGTATTCTGTGCCGGATTCGTTTTTGTCTCGGTTTTCACCGTCCCCAAAAAAGAAACCTGCAGCATTTTTTGGCTCCGGTGAAAGAATCAGACAAAATCAGACAGAAACGGATCCGGGGCGATCCAGCGCACATAACATGGGAGTCTATGGCCGCAAGATCCATAAAAATATTAGATCGTTTCCCCGATCCGATTTTAAGCACAGACCATGCTCAGAAATCCTGCCGTGCAAACTTGAGCACCATGGACAGCACTACTTCAAGCACAGGTAGTGAATTCAGCACCAAGGACAGCGGCAGAACAGACACAGACAGACTTCAGCACCATGGATGGCAGCAGCAAAGGAATCCTGCTAAAAACAGGATCCATAACCATATTTGGCCACACTTTCTACACATCCTGTTCAGTCAAGTTCTGTCAGGGTGATCCTGCAAAAAACAGGATCCACCCTGACAGCCAAAAACCGTGGTGTGAAGCAAGCCCAAGCTACTCTCCACAGGGTGTAATGTAAGTAGCCAAGAAAGTGCCATCATTAGGCAATATGTAGCCACCCAGTGACTTTAACTCTTCTAAACCTAGAACTACGTGGTTGAATTAAAAAGGATGTTTTAAATGCAGTGCAAACCGCTGTCGTATGTGCTCTCTGGCTATCAAATGCAAAATCTTATGGGATTATAATCAAACCAAATCTTACCCCATACAATCATATATGAATTGTAACACTAGAAATGTAGTCTACTGATCAATTGTACAGAATGTAATCTGTGTTAAATAGGATGTACATCACACAAACTCAAAGTACGCATTAATGAACACCTCAGAGACATATACAATTATGATCCCTCCATAGGCTTCATTACTAACGCATCAGCAGCAGCATCGAAATATTTTATACTAAAACATAATAAAATTGTCAACTATTTTACTGTCTTTGGTATAAAAAACTTAAATGTTTCATTAAGGGGCTGAGATTTAAGACGTTCCCTTTTAACTAGAGATATTTTTTTGGATATTTGCACTAGGCACGAGATCCCCCACAGGATTGAAATTCAGGCGTGATGTCATGTTTCATTATTAATATTAATGTGATATTGATAATTAAGAACATCTTTTTTATTTCAAACCACCATTTTAACTTAATATTCGTATCGTTTCACTGTATTATGATTTTCTTTTCCTTTTTGTGTTACGTTTTTTGTCTAAAATGTTATATTTTTGATTTGATTGTTGGTTTACATCCACACATGTTGCTACAATAACAGAATTGTTTTTCCTCATTATTTCCAAAAGCAGCGTGCTGCACTTGATTGATTATCTACAGCTGCGGTTAATCAAGATGTATAGCATATAAGTGTGAGAGGTAAACCTTACTAACAGGCTTGACCAAGAACAGAAACGCGTTGTCTAGTGCGGTGCTGATTACTTCTTCTGCCAATTTCATGTATGCCCGTTTTATATTAATATTGGAACACTGATTGAAATATAAATAAATTCCCGGAATTTTTGCATCCCAAAGCTGGATCCTCTTTTTATTCATCCATATTTAAGTTCTGGTGGAATCAGGACGCCAGATCCGTGCATGCCGGTTCAGAGTGTTGTGAGCTGAAAACTTTATGGATGCTCTGCATCATATGTATCAGTGTGAGTGGCACCCTATGTATGCAAACATTATCTGTCTGCATAATAAATACCATCAGTTACCTCCCCCATGTGTTGATAGGTTGAGAGTGATTTATCGTGTCGTAAGATGCACCTGTGTTTGCCTCTACTTAATGAGGTCTGCCATCCTGCTAAGTGCATTTGGTGTTAGATTTTTGTGGCTGCTTATGGTGAGTTTTTTTTATCATTGTCTTTTCCGATTTTTCTGTTTACCAAAAACACCAAGCTACCTGACACAGCAGAAAAAGAGTTCACCCATTTCTCACACGCTCACGATTCTTTGTCGAGAATAAACTACTTACTGGTGTCACAGCAGCTGGTGGGAAGAATAAATAGATCTAAAATAGAGCTTGTCATTTCACATCATGCACCAGTCGAATTAACATTGTGGGATATTTTTCCTCAGGACACGGATATCTTATGAAGTATTCACTTCATACTTAATACATAACAAAGAATTTCATAAGCAGATGGGGATGTGGTGGGCTAAATTTAACACTGATAATGCTCAACATAAGGATGACACCCACCAATACTGGGATACGTCAATGACGGTTATGAGAGGGAGGTTAATAGGTTACATGAAATCCTTCAAATCCAAGACCATGAGGGTTTATAATGAAGTGATTGAAACCAATTTTAGTGTATGTAAATTAATTAGAAAAAGAAAATGTAGATAGCTAAGAAAAATGGGTGTCAGCAAAAGCAGAACTTGATATATGAATGGAACGACTAGAAAAAATAAGAGGGCAGAAGAAAGGGGCAGAATTCTTTAAATTTGGAAATAAATCTGGAAAACAAGAAAATATGGCAAAATACAAAAAAGGCCGTAAAAGACACAGAAGGAAACATTCAAGATAACCCCCCAAAAATAAATAATATTGTACAAAAATAATACGCTATACTTTACTAACAAGATGGAGCAGATGTATATTAAGGAAGTAAATTTCTTACCACACTTAAACTACCAAAAATGAAGGATGCAGGTATAGAATTTTTAAGGACCCCTATAGGCAAAGAAGATTTAAACCAGATAATTATCAATTTAAATAATGATAAAGGGCTAGGACCCGAAGGTCTAAGTGGAGAATTCTATAAAATCTTAAAAGAAAAATTAACTCCAATATTGAAAAAATTATTCAATCTTAGATTGAATAACTAAACCCTAATAAAATAAGGCAACACAGTATATATCAAAGTTCTTTATGAAAATTGAAAATATATAAACAATCCATCTTCTTACAGGCTGATCTCTTTTGATCAATCAGGACATAAAAATCTTATCCAAAATATGCACTGATAGGTTGGCTTAGTTGCTCCCGTCCTTGATAAGCCTGCATCAAGTGGGATTCATTCAAAATCAGTCGTCGTTTTTAAAGGGATCCTGTCACCTCCAGAACGCCTCCTAAGCTATCAAAACATGTCCCTGCAGCATCCCATCACTAATCTCACACTTCTTTTGTCTCCTAAAAGCATCCTGTGAAAGTGCATAAAAACGTTTTAATACTCACTCATTAGTGATTATAATTAGCAGGGGCTATATTCTTTAGTCACCCAGGCGGGCTGTTTTGCAGGCTCCAGGATTCTCCCTCTCTCTGCACAAATTAATGATGTTGATAAAGTAGAAAAATTGGGAAATAGTGACAAACTAATGGGCTTGTCTATAATTTACAGTTAATTAAATTAATAAATGGGGAGTCACAAGTAAAATGGAGAGAAGGAATATTCTCACATTGGAAGACAATTTTAACCCTGCTGTTCTGTTCAAAGATGACCGAATTCAAAGTTTTTGATTTCATTTTTCATTTGTTTATGAACAATCATGTTCACATACTGTATAATAATGCAACAGGTATTCAAATAAAACACTTAAATTAGCTAAAAATCAAGACTTTAATAGGTCCGGTAAAAAATGACCGGACCATTATAAGTGTATAGTAGACCCGAACAGAATAGCAGGTTTAAAAGACTCGGAATCATATAGCAAATTTCTGAAAGGTGGAATAAGGTGAGGAAAATTATGATCAATGAACAATGGGGAGAAATGCACTTTAAAATTATTCATATGCCTTTAATCTCTCCTTCCATCACTCACCTGCTGACTATATAACAGCATGCCCGAAATGTTAAATATATAAAGCACATTTTTTTCACTGTATTTGGGACAGTCCCAAAATTTTAAAAGGGAAGATTATCTTGCTGACATAAAAAGAATATGGAATGTAGAAATCCCAAAACTCCCCAAACGTGTGTCTTCCAACACAGTTTATTAAAAGAGGTAGAATCAAGGAGAATATCAAGCATTCTTCAGATAATATATAAAGTATTGATGTAACAAAACATTTATACTTAGACATTGGCTAGAGAAACAAACTACACTAATAAAAATCATAGAAATACTGAAAAAACTAATGTGTTTGGACAAAATTGATATAGAGAAACAAAATAAGAACACACATAAATTTTGGGGAAAATGGAAAACCTTTATTGAAAGCAGTTATATGCAATCGGAGATTTGAAACTTGATGTAGGAACACAACATGGTACGACATAGAAGAACTGAGAGGGAATCTTGGGGTATTGAGAGTTTGGTTAAGATAAAAAAAGCAAAGTTAGAATAGATTTTAGGCTACGGAAGGTGGGAGGGGAGGACTTGAAATTGGTTGATTAGAAAATGTATGTTGCTTCATGAATTTTGGAACAAAAAAAGTTATAAGAAATGATGAGAAGATGGTGTCATGTGATGACGTTTTACAATGTTGCATACTTTTTGTAACTGCTTTCTTCTATTAAATAAAATGTGTTTAAAAAATGTAAATCTTTAAAACCTATAAAATAGGAATATAATAGTATCAATAAATACATAAGTGCATATTCTCCAGTTGTAAAAATGTTACATTTTGCAGTAAAATGCAATTTCTCAATTGTGTTTAATTATGAATGTTTTCTGCTTCAGATTATGACAGAGAATCTATCCAATAATGAAAAAAGTGAGGTGTTAATAAACAAGCATCTAGCAGGTATACGGTACAGAAAATGCTGTGGTTCCAATAAATACGTATTGTCTATTCATCCAAGTGTACTGTTAGCCATCCATTTGCAGGGTGCTGAATTTGCTGCAGACTAGTCGTGGCTATTTACAGCAGGATTGGCACCTAAAGGACAATTTAATGCATATGGAGGGGTTTACCAAATTAGAAAATCGGCAATGTGTTCTCTCTGTCACAGTTTCTTGTAGACAAAACATCACTATTATGTTTGATATTTATTCTAAAGCCAGGCAGACACTGTACATGACAATACACACAATATGTGGCAATGTCAACAGGAGCTGTTGTGGCCGCCATTTCCAGCCAATTTAATGTGTAGAGTGGTAATATTATATCAAATGACAGATTGACATGATGTTTTTCTTTCACTTTTTACTTTTTAGAGTATGTCCAGTTTAGTGTTTGACATGTACACTTTAGTCATATGTTCTAGAAGCTGCTAAATGTTTGATTTTTGTTACATATGATAGGTTTCACCTGCAAGAAGGTATTAGAAGGTCACTTTAAAGCAGTCACGGCCTTGGCTGTGGTTGGAAAAGAAAATGGCTACTCCAATGTGTATTTGGTGGGTATATCTCTGTTTTTTAACACAACCAATTGTGAAACTTATTATTATTCCAAGATCTATTAAAATGTCTTTTGCTTGTGGCACAACTCTTTTAGTGCTTTTTCTTAGTTACTTCTAAGAGCATTTGGGTTTAAATAACCTTCAGGAACAATCAAATATTGAAAACTCTATTACTTGTACACAAAGACCATCACACCTATGAGGCTACTTTCACACCTCTTTTTTTAAAATCTGGCACAGATCCATTAAAAACTGGATCTCTCACGGATAATTAATGGACTGAACTGGGTGGTACTCTTCCGTTTTTTTTTCCAGATCCAGTAAAAAAAGGGAATGGTACCATTTGGTTCAGTACATTATTGTCCAGTTTTTAACTCACCAGTCCTCATAGATAGATTAGATAGATAGATAGATAGATAGATAGATAGATAGATAGATTACAGGATTACAAGACAGGGAGCAGCATAAACAATAAGGATAGTGCAGGCAAACCAAACCTTTCTTCACAGGTTATGAATATAGTCCATTCAGAGAAGGAATGCAGCACTCAAGTTATTATGTGAACAAAGAACTTCTTTTATTGTGGTCTAGCAGGAAGTTATATTTATACATCCATGCTAACAATGCAAATCAATAAGCAATTTACATAAATCAGGACAATACATTCAAGTATTAACACCATATGCATAGCCATCTATATAGGTCAAAAGTAACCAGTGCATTTCAGTGCAGTTCCGTGCAGCCCTACAGGCCACCTACCAGTTGGCACCATTACCCGGTGCCTAATAACCGGAACCTGGGCGACCATCTACATGGGTTCAAATTACACCCGCGCCCATCACTTACCGATCACTGGTTCCGAAGCTGAACAGTCGTTCATCGCTGCCCAGCAAACCAGCAGTGGAGGACCTGCTTTCTAGGAGCGCCCCACTACCGCCGCAACTAAAGCCGTCTTGCAAGTTGAGTGCCCACTAAAAGGAATCTGGCTCCCCTCACACCGGGCTGTATACATCGGCAGGGAAATTGAAGTAGCCCCCTTGTACCCGAACGTGGCACACTAAGGCGACATCGCAACCCATCTAGAACAAGTTTAGAACGGAGGAACACAGCGGAGCTCTGAAACAACACCGGTCATTGCTGAGTCCACCCAGTCCGTTACCCGTTACCTGTATACCCTGTATCATCTACCGGTTGCAGTAAAGACCCGTTACAGAGAACACTGGTGTCTGTACTTCTTCAGAACTGTTTAACTCTGCGTGCTAAGAGTAACAAAGCTGCCGCACAACATCAGGTGCAGCTCCTGGCTCCGGGGACTCCCGCTCGTCCTGTGGGAGCGTCCCATCTTGGTGCATTACATCCCCCGGAGGCCCAAGCAGCGCCGGTGAAATCACTGGAATTCCCGCAGTTGGCGTCATGACAATAATAACTAAACCTTTTCTGTTCAGCCAACTACTATTGATCTGGACCGCTGAGCACCACAGCCGCAGGCGCGGAACAGTGACAGGGAGAAGAAAACGCCTGCGACGTGAAGACACGGTTATGGTGAGTCAGATGCATCATCTGGCTACCCATTTGGTCTGGTGGCAGGGACCAGTGGGTGGCATACAGACACTCTGCACCACTGACATCAGTGTGAATGGCGTCCTATGTGCAGGTAATCTCGTGCACAGCAAAACCACCTCCCCCATATGTGGCAGGTTGAGGGTGGTTCTGTGCACCTGTGTCTGCAGTGTATAATGGGGTCTGACCACATCCTGCCAAGTGCATTGTTTGATTTCATTTGGCTGCAATCGGTGAGATGGCCCTTAGGGATTGCCTTTTTCATGTTTTTTGGGTGATAACTGTCGTAGTGTAATAACTTATTTTTGTTTGTAGGTTTCACAAAAAGTGAGGTTCTTACCTTGTTATCTATCAATGTAACATTTACAAGGAACTGTAGTTCCGTTTTAGAATAGACCATTGTGAATTTTATAGTGGGGTCTATCAAATTAAAATGTTCAAGGAAAGAGTTGAGTTCGTTTACTGAACCCTTCCAGAGGACAAAAGTGTCATCCACATATCTCCACCATTCAGTTACATGCAGGCCCGGACTGGTAGGCGGGACTACTGGGAATTCTCCCTATGGGCCACCTGTGGTGGTGTGGGCAGGGCCTCTGCACCCGCTCCTCTGAGGGGAGAGATTCGTTTTTTTTTAGTTTTTTTTATTAAACTTCAATCCTCCCCTCCGTCAGACAGTGTGACAGATATGTATAATCTGCTGTCTTTTCGGGGTTGGGGGGGGAGACTGCAGGACCAGGGGGGCGGGATACTGGGGGTTGCACTAGCGCACCTCTATAGTCCTCAAGCAGAGGGAGCTGGATGACTCCGGAAGTAGCGGTGCCTGCATTTTCGGGGTCAGCTCCCTGTTCTGAGGTGCTGCGCTTCTCTGCAAACAGTGCAGAGCGATGACAGGAAGGAGGAGGAAGAAAAGCCCTCGGTGCCAGCAGGAGAACACAAGAGGAGGTGAGCGCTCAAAGAGTTGAAGATGGGGTGGGGGAGGCTGAAGGGTTAAAACTATTAGGGTTAATGCCTTGTTAGGAGCTTGTGTTAGGGGTTAATGCTTTGTTAGGGGCATGTTAGGAGTTAATGCCTTGATAGAGGCCTGTGTTAGGGGTTAATTCTGTGTTAGGGGTTAATGCTTTGTTAAGGGTTAATGCTGGGTTAGAGGCCTGTGTTAGGGGTTAATGCTTTGTTAGGGTTTTATGCTGTGTTAAGGGTCTGTGTTAGGGGTTAATGCTTTGTTGGGTGCCTGTGTTAGGGGTTAATGCTGGGTTAGGGGCCTGGGTATAGAGGTTAGTGCTGTGTTAGGGGTTAATGCTTTGTTAGGGGCCTGTGTTAGGGGTTAATACTGGGTTAGGGGCCTGTGTTAGGGGTTAGTGCCTTTTTAGGGGTCTGTGTTAGGGGTTAATACTAGGTTAGGAGTTAATGCTTTATTAGGAGCCTGTGTTAGGGGTTAATGCTTTATTAGGGCCTGTGTTAGGGGTTAATGCTTTATTAGGGTCAGTGTTAGGGGTTAATGCTTTATTAGGGGCCTGTGTTAAGGGTTAATGCTTTATTAGGGACCTGTGTTAGGAGTTAATGCTTTATTAGGGACCTGTGTTAGGGGTTAATGCTTTATTAGGGGCCTGTGTTAGGAGTTAATGCTTTATTAGGGGCCTGTGTTAGGGGTTAATGCTTTATTATTTTGGGAACTTGTGTGTTAGGGGTAATGCTTTATTAGGGGGCCTGTGTTAGGGTTAATGCTTTATTAGGGGCCTGTGTTAGGGGTTAATGCTTTATTAGGGGCCTGTGTAAGGGTTAATGCTTTATTAGGGACCTGTGTTAGGAGTTAATACTTTATTAGGGACCTGTTTTAGGGGTTAATGCTTTATTAGGGGCCTGTGTTAGGGGTTAATGCTGGGTTAGGGGCCTGTGTTAGGGGTTAATGCTGGGTTAGGGATCTGTGTTAGGGGTTATTGCTTTATTAGGGGCTTGTGTTAGGGGTTAATGCTGGGTTAGGGAGCTGTGTTAGGGGTTAATGCTTTATTAGGGGCCTGTGTTAGGGGTTAATGCTGGGTTAGGGGCCTGTGTTAGGGGTTAATGCTGGGTTAGGGATCTGTGTTAGGGGTTAATGCTTTATTAGGGGCTTGTGTTAGGGGTTAATGCTGGGTTAGGGAGCTGTGTTAGGGTTAATGCTTTATTAGGGGCCTGTGTTAGGGGTTAATGCTTTATTAGGGGCCTGTGTTAGGGGTTAATGCTTTATTAGGGACCTGTGTTAGGGGTTAATGCTGTGTTAGGGTGCGTGCACACGATCAGTATATGCAGCGTTTTGGAAGCAGCGTCTTGCCACTGCGTCCAAAATGCTGCATATTACAGTATAAGCATAGTGGATAGGATTTCAAGAAACCCCAACCTCACTATGCTTAACCCGCCTGCAGCATGTTTAGAGCTGCGGTGTGGGTTGCGGCAGTCTTCTCTTCCGCAGCATGTTTATTTCATGCTGCGGAGTTGGAAGCTGCTGCCACAGAGAGACTACAGGGAGAAACCGCCCCGCACCCGCCGCATACGGCTTCACTTAGGTCTGGAGGAGCTGCGTCCAACACCGTAGCTCCTCTGCACCGTGAGCACACAGCCTAAGGGGTCTGTGTTAGGGGATAATGCCTTGTTAAGGTACCGTCAAACGCGGCAATATAGCTTTCATATTGCCATAAAATTTGTGTATTTTGACAATGTGGAAACCACATCGCCTGTGCGTAGTGGCGTGAGACAGGGAGATTTTACAGCGTCAAATCGCCGGTGGAGCGTCACCTGATTGCTCTGCACTGCAGAGAAATCAAGTGTCATCCACCAGGCAATGTCAGCGCATGATGACATGTGACAGGCCGAGGGCGATGTACACAGCGATCGTGAAAGAAATCAAGTAGGCGTGCTAGGATTTAGTGGTTTTTGCGTCGCATCTGCGGTGATTGGTGGGTGATACTGCGTTCCGATTGGCTGTCCATGTCCGAGGCGCCTTATTTGATAAGCTGTGCGTTCACTCAAGGCTGACCAATGGGAACGCAGTTACGTCCACCAATCGCAGTGATAGGGGCGAAGTGGGACACACTCTAGTATGCCGCTGTCATAACAGTATGGAGACATCGCCGCTATGATGGTGGTGTGTGACGGAGCGATGTGTGAAGGGAAATTGCTTCCGGTCTGTGGCAGGGTATTTCCGGAACGCAGGATCACCGGAGATGGTACATGAGATCTCTATGTGTGACAGGGTGATGGCGATGTGTAAAAAAGTGCCCAGGACGTGCGCGCTCACATCAAATTGCCAGCCATATGGCGGCGATATTGCTACGTGTGACGGTACCTTTAGGGGTCCGTGTTAGAGGTTGGTGCTGTGTTATGGGTTAATCCTGTGTTTGGGGCCTGTGTTAGGGGTCTGTGTTAGGAGTTAATGCTTTGTTAGGGGCCTGTGTTAGGGGGTTAATGCTTTGTTAGGGGCCTGTGTTAGGGGTTAATGCTTTGTTAGGGGCCTGTGTTAGGGGTTAATACTGTGTTAGGGGCCTGTGTTAGGGGTTAATGCTGTGTTAGGGGCCTGTGTTAGAGGTTTATGCTGTGTTAGTGTGGCGCCCCACTCGTCGGCGCGCCACTAAGGGGTACTGCACCCAGACCAGCATGTGTGGTATCCCTGTGGTCAGTGAAAGGGGAGGTTGATATGTGTCTTTCATCCTGCATTCACACACTCTAGAGCAGGGACTACAGGGTTAAATCCTCTGCTAAGAGACCCAGTCCCGGTGGGAGGAGTTTAGGGCCAGAGCAGTGTGAGAGCGGGAAGAAGTTAGAGCAGCAGTCAGTCAGAGAGCTGTGGTAGAAAGGAGAGGACCCTTCAGGGGACGTACGGGGAGGGCACCCAGCAAGAGTGGTGACCTGAGGAAGAAGGAGGAAGACCCAGTGACGAACTGTGTGAGTATACAGTCTGGGGGAATCCCTGGTCCATAGAACGGAGAACCGGCTCTTGGAGGAGCACAGTCCAACTCTGCACAGCCAACACCGGTGGGACCGAGGAGTGTTCAGCCTCCCGGTCACCTCAAGACCATAGCAGCCAGGACCCACGGAAAAACCCCAGGGGTGTGTCAATCCGTAGAAGGTTCCTACAAGAGAGTAGAGTCACAGAGGAGAGTACTGGAAGTCAGGCCAGGTTTCAAGCCAGCCAAGCTTCATTTTAGACAAGGACCAAGACCGTAGCAAAGTGGGACATCTTCCTAAGCCACATAGAGACACCCCATTCAGTGGCCACTACCCAGGGTTGAACTGTGTTATCTAGTGACAAGTAATACCCATACAGAGCAAAGAAAACCTCTCTTGACTTATTACAGTCGACGTACATAGCTGCTACCCGCGACAACCAGCATAGCAGCAACCCTGCCCCAGGGTCCTGCTCCACCTGCATGGAGCAAGACCAACTGGCTGCAATACCATCATCTCCGGAGGTCTGACAGCGGCGCTGGTGTTATCACCAGAATCTGCAGGTGGAGTCACAAACAACCCATTTTATTATTTTACTTCTACACCTTTCAGTGACTACCAGGGCCCAGGGCACCACCGGTGACAACATACAGTAGCGAAGCCTGGAATCTGAGCACCCCGGCACCTGGGTGAGTCATTAGGGGCCTGTGTTAGGGGTTTATGCTGGGTTAGGCACCTGTGTTAAGGGTTAATGCTGTGTGGGTAGCCTGTGTGGGGGTGAAAACTGTGTACCAGCCTGTGTAGGGGTTAATACTGTGTGGCAGCCTGTGTGGGGGTTAAAACTGTGTAGGGGCTGTTGTGAGTTCCTTTATGCTGGTGCCCAGTGCAGCATCAGAATGTTCTCCTGCGGTCATATTTCACCCCCAATGAGTGAAATGATGGTATGGTGTCGAGGAGCTATAGGTATAAGAGGGCAGAACTATCAAGCGTTAGTGAAGCCCGTGAGCACAGAGCACAGACCTACACTGTTGACAGCCAGGGGGGTGGCTAATGTACACAAAAGGAGAGTACCAGTTTGCATCTTAAATTGTGGCTGTGAAGAGGTTAAACTACCCAGGTATACCACTGTGGCCAAATTATACACAGTCAGTAACAATGAGATCCAAACAGCGCAACCCGAACCCCACAAGGAAGGGGCAAAAACTGATCAAACAATTGGGCCGCTGGAGGACTGGTGCCAGCAGCTCCATGTCGGAACTGACACCACTCCTGTGTATGCAAAGCAAGGTGTGTACTGGGTAGCCCAAGAATTTGAACAAGTTTTCAGTAAGCATCCACTTGATTTTGGTAGGATAAAAGGGGTACAACATCACATTCCCACAGGTACACATCCACCAATCAAAGAGCGGTATAGGCCAATTCCACCAGCACATTATCAAAAAGCCAAATAAATGTTACAGGACATGAAAGATGCAGGGGTTTTACGAGATAGCTGTAGTCCCTGGGCAGCTCCATTAGTCCTAGTCAGGAAAAAGGATAGCTGCATTGAAGTCTGCCAACTACTTCTCCATCTTAGATCTCACTAGTGGGTATTGGCAGGTGTCCGTAGCCGAAGAAGATCGAGAGAAGACGGCATTCGCAACACCTTCGGACTATGTAATGCACCCGGAACCTTCCAGAGGTTGATGGAGAGTTGCCTGGGGCACAAGAACTTCGAGACGGTACTGCTCTACCTGGATGACATGATTGTGTATTCCAAGACCTACGAAGAACATGTCGCCCATCTAGGAGAGATGTTTGAAGCTCTTGTCAAATACGGGATGAAGCTGAAACCATCAAAATGCCACCTGTTAAAGCCAAGAGTGCAGTACCTGGGACACATAGTCAGTGCTGAAGGCGTGGCCCCTGATCCAGACAAGGTGACCGCAATCAAAGAATGGCCAGAACCCAAAACCATCAAGGAGGTACGTCAATTCTTGGGTTTGGTGGGCTACTACCGAAGGTTCATCAAGGAGTACACCAAGAAGGCTGCTTCTCTGCAAGACCTACTAGTAGGCCAACCCATGAAAGGCAAGCCAAAGGATTCTCTGTGGAGAAGGGGTAAAGAACAAGAGGAATCGTTCCAGACGATGAAAGAAGCCCTGACAGGAGAAGAAATCCTAGCTTACCCGGACTACAGCCTGCCATTCCTGCTGTATACAGACGCCAGCAATGTGGGACTTGGAGCCGTCCTTTCCTAAAAGCAAGACGGCAAGGAGAGGGTGATCGCCTACGCAAGCCGAAAGCTGCGACCCACAGAGAGGAATCCAGTAAACTACAGTTCCTTCAAGCTAGAGTTCCTCGCCTTGGTCTGGGCCATCACCGAGAGTTTTAAACACTACCTAGCCTATAGCAAGTTCACCGCCTACACGGATAACAATCCGCTCACCCACCTGGAAACTGCAAAGTTGGGAGCAATGGAGCAGAGATGGATGGCCAGAATCTCCAACTATCAATTCACCATCAAGTACCGGCTGGGCACCAAAATGGAAATGCGGATGCCTTATCCAGGATGCCTCACTTATCTGAAGGAGGTGTAGATGAAGATGAGCTGGAAAAAGTGGAGTTACCTACTTTCCATCTAGTGAGAGAAACTCAAGACTAGCAGACCCATCGAGACCTCTTTACTGAAGCAGTGGACCTATTACCTCACTTCGACTGGGAGAAAGTGCAGAACCAAGATCCGGCTGTCGGTCTAATTAAACAACTGATAGCACAGGAGTCAGCAAAGCTGCCTGCAGATCCTCCGTCTGATGCTAAACATCTGTGGAATGAGCGAGGTAAACTGTTCCAGTATCAAAATAAATTGTGTCGGCGGTACATAAATCCAAGAACCTATGAACAGGTGTGGCAAATCATTGTGTCAAAATCAGAGGTTCCCATGATCCTAGATGCCTACCATAACAGGACTGGTCATTTCGGGTGGAAAAAGCTTTAACTGCTGCTCAAAGGTAGATTTTTCTGGCCAGGTATGAGATCATCCATAGAAAAGTGGTGTAGAAAGTGTCAAGCCTGTACCCTGAGAAGGAAAGATGTACAGAGCCAGAAAACTCCACTTAATCCCATTGTAACAACGCAACTTTTGGAATTAGTCGCCTTGGACCACGTAAAGTTGACTCCAAGTAGATCCCGCCATACATACGCCTTGACAATGGTGGACCATTACTCAAGATTTTTCATGGTAGCCCCTGTAAAAGACTTGACAGTTGCAACTGCTGCAAAAACCTTTCAGAAAGTCTTCTGCAGACCGTTGGGATATCCAGAGCATATTCTCGCAGATCAAGGACCAGCATTTGAAGCAGAGATTTTTCAAGAGTTTTGCAAGATGTATGGGTTCAAGAAGATCAGAACGGCCCCGTATCATCCTCAAACTAATGGACTCTGTGAAAAAATGAATAATATCGTAATTGACATGCTGAAAATTCTCCCGTTGGAAGAAAGGAACCAATGGACTGAGAAACTCCCTGACTTAATCAACATGTACAACCACATCCCAGTGAGTTACATCAATTGTACACCAGCATATTTGATGAGGGCTCGTACAGGAAAATTACCCGTTGGACTTAGAACTCGGTGTAGTAGATCCTGAAGCAGATCAAGCCATCTCAAACTGGAAAGTCCATCGACAAGAACAGTATGCTAAAGTCCAGCAAAGTGTCAAAAGTAACCTGGAGAAGTCCCATGCAAAGCAAGAGAGGGATTACAACAAGCATGCTCTATCAGAAGGCATATCACCTGGAAGTTTGGTCTTAAAAAGAAACAGAACCCGCAATAAGTTGGATGATAAATGGGAAAATGAACCCTATGTCCATGACAACAACAAGATCTGTGTCGTCAGTAAAGATGGTGGGAAAACCAGACAAACAGTGTCCAGAGATCATCTTAAGAGGTGTCCTCCAAATTGGGAAAATCAAGAAAATTACCATCAACCCATTCTAGAGTTCGAACCAATCCCAGAACCAGTCTCAATCCCAGATCCACTTCCGGAACCAAAGGAAAATATGATCCAGACTGACCTAGGAGAATTTCCTGAAGATTGGCCTCAAATAGATGGAGCCATCATCATCCCTGTAATAAACTTTTACCAGCCCCAAGAAGAGATCCCGAGGAATCAGGAAGAAATACCCGTTGCAAGAGAATCTGAGGATGCTGCAATCAGTACACCTGCTAGCCCAGTAGTGAGACTAAGGCTACGCAGAAACTCACCTGAACCATCTACCCCAAGTTCAACACCACTAAACACTTCACCTGAGACAGTGACACCTGTCATGCGAAAATCACATAGGAGCACACGAGGTCAGCCCCCGTCTAGGTTTGGAGAGTGGGTGTAAGGTAGAACACATTTGAAACAATGAAAATAAGAGACTGTACAAACAAAAATGTAAATAGTAGTGTACAGAAGAGTGGAGGAACTGGGACCAATCCCAAGCACATTAAGTTAGGAACAGAAAGTGCCTGGGGCAGGAAGGGACCAGGTCTCCTAAGCCGAGACACCCATAGGGACCTCTGTTTGTTGTTAAAACTGTGATCTTTTGAAAAGACTTTTTCCCCCTTTGTTACGCGGAGCGTACAGAGACATTACTGTAAGGACTCTATTGAACTTTTCCCCTTTTTGAACTTTGAATTTCTTTCAAAATCCCAATGGACTACAGTTAATGGACTAACGTAGCCACAAACTCTAAAAAGTGTACGGTGAATGGAATAGCACCGTATGGACTTACCTGTTTTTCCATATTTTTTCTATTTTCCAATATTTTCTTAGTGTCTTTTTGTAATTTTTCATTTTCCAAGCTATGTAAATATGTTATTGTTGTTCTTATATACTGTTAAACATTAAAAAATTGCTCAGTCACGGAGTACTGATATTACCTAGGGGGGGTGTGGCGCCCTGCCAACGCAGGTAACCACATATATCTCTGCTGCACAGCTGGGTTTCCACAGCAGGT
Organism: Allobates femoralis; assembly: GCA_033576535.1. Lineage (NCBI taxonomy): Eukaryota > Metazoa > Chordata > Amphibia > Anura > Aromobatidae > Allobates > Allobates femoralis. Next base: position 496,045,872 of record JARQOC010000004.1, read on the forward strand.
ACCACTACAAACAACATCTTCCACCCCGACAAAGTAGGGGAGCTCAACCTGCTGCACTTAGGCAGGGTCCCCTATAAATACTGCTGCTGGGGGCGGACTTAGTCAGAGTGTAGCAGACGCTCGAAGAGCTGCAGGAAGGTTCTAGTGCTGGTGCCACGAGTAGGCACAGGCCAGAGACCCAGAAGAGCCCTTCAGCATCCCACCAACCTAAGTGGGACTGAAGGCAAGGAGACTAGAAGCAGAATCAGAAGCAGGGAACAGGCAGCTCCAGCTGTGAGTTCGTACCATGGAGGAAAGAGAAGCCAGATATTGGGGATCCGCACAGGTGGAGAACTAAAAGTCCCACAGGAAACCCCTGGGCGCCGAGGAAGCTACAACTACCCGGTCTCCTGAGAGAGTCAAAGCAAGGGAGCCAGGTGCAGTGGCCACTGCAGAAACCAAGAGAAGGTTGTCCCGGAGACCACACAGGAGGGAAGGAGAAACAGATCAGAGAAGAGAGTGGAGGCAAGTCATGATTTAATAGACTATGCCTCAGAGAATACAAAGGGAAGGAGGCCTTATACCCACTTGCTGTGGGAGCCCACTGTGCAGCACAGCTACCCGTTAGTGCTTGGGACCATTTGCCTGAATACCATCAGTTAAAGGTAAAGAGACTTCTGCTGCGTGTTTGCATTCTTTTTGCACCCTCACCGCGTCCCTCCATAGACTCTTCCTATTCTCTCAAACAGTCCGAGCTCTGCTGTATCCTGCCCATTCCTCACCCCTCTGCCCCGGAGGTCCCAGTCCAGCCTACGGGGACTATAAGATCACGGCTGCAATCCCACTGACCTCCGGAGTACTGTAGCAGCACTGGTGATCTTTCACCAGACACAGCAGGTGGCGTCATGAAGACAAAAACTGTAAATAATCCCTGTAAATAACCCCCTTTTTCACTGAGCCCCAGGGCCACGGCCTCGGGAAGCCACCCGTGACATCCCGGACCGCAACCGAGCCCGAGCCCTGAGTACCCTGCCCTGGGCGAGTTAGAAGCACCAAACCAGGTTGGGCTCCTATAGAGAGAGAGAGGTGTCCCATCTCATCCAACAGGCCTGGTCTAGCAAGCGGGATTCGTGCAGGGCAGCGCAAGGAAGAAGGAGTGCGCCGAGGGAGGACAGAGACATGTAGCTCTTCAAATATCACCAAGAAAGTGATGAGGCCATGACAACATAAAATCAAATTTCACGGATCGGGGCTGATGGGTGATATAGTATATGGGCTGGTGGGGTTTGCTTTCCAGGACTGCTTTTTGGTCCCAGTCCGGCCCTGGTTACATGTTTGAAATGGTGGGATATGTAGATTTGTTCCTCTTCCAACACGGCCATGACGGTGTTGGCATATGAAGATGCCATGTGTGCCCCCATCGCGGCTCCTTGCAATTGTTTATAAAATACATCACCGAAAAGAAAATAATTAGATTTCAAACAAATCTCAAGTAATTCAATGATCATTATTTTACATTTGGTGGAATAATAGGTACTATCCAACTTTTTTGTTACAGCCCTTATAGCTCTTTGGTGGTCAATAGATGTAAAAAGAGAAACAACATCAAAAGAAACAAGTATGTGATCATCAGTAACCTCAAGGTTCTTTAGTCTCTGTAGAAAATCCCCAGCGTCCTTAATATAGGACTTAGCCGTAGCCGCAAACTCCAGCCCCCAGTATCCTCTTCTACAGCTCCAGTTTCCCCTTCTTCCCATATCTTTCCGCCCAGACTCTTTTCCAGCCCCCAGTATCCTCTTCTTCTTCAGCCCCAGTATCCTCTTCTTCCAGCCCCCAGTATCCTCTTCTTCCAGCCCCCAGTATCCTCTTCTTCCAGCCCCCAGTATCCTCTTCTCTTCTTCCAGCCCCCAGTATCCTCTTCTTCCAGCCCCCAGTATCCTCTTCTTCCAGCCCCCAGTATCCTCTTCTTCCAGCCCCCAGTATCCTTCTCTTTTTCCAGCCCCCAGTATCCTCTTCTTCAGCCCCAGTATCCTCTTTCAGCCCCCATATCCTCCTCTCTAGTCCCCACCATGCTCTTAAAGTCCCTATTATCCTCTTCCAACCCCTAGTATCCTCCTTTTCTAGTCCCCATCATTCTCTTACAGACCCTATTCTCCTCTTCCAGCCCCCACACATATCAGCAGTCACCGCCCCCCCCCCCTGCACCTGCAGCATTACGTTGTCTCGGCTGTATGCATAGATGTATTGGAGAAGCTCTCCGCCCATCACAGTGCAGAAGCCGGGCCAATCACAGTGCAACAGCCAGTAGCCAATCAGAGCCTGGCTGCTGCACCGTGATTGGCTCGGCTTCTGTGATGGTTTACCTGAGGTCGAAGAGTTTAGACGACCCCCTATCTTCGCTTATAGAAAAGGACACAGTCTAAGGGATGACTTGGTGAAAGCGGATATAGGTAGTCTTAAAAAAGAAACCCCAACCACTATTACAGGCCAACATAGGAAAGGTAATTTCCCCTGCTATGGATGCATTAATTGCTCCTATATGCGCAAAGGTGACACCTTTGAATGCAAAGGGAGTAATTATAGAATTAATGGATTCTACACTTGCAATTCAGATCATGTTATTTATTTGTTAGATTTTCCCTGCGGGTTATATTATGTAGGTGAGACAACCCTAGAGTTTAAAACTAGGATGGCCCAGCATAGATACAGCATCCAAAAAAAAGTTGCCAATCTTCCAGTATCGAAATATTTTACTGAGGTTAAACATCAGGAGAATGATCTCAAATATAAGATTATTGACAGTGTCCCCCCATTAAGGAGAGGCGGCAATCGAAACAAAATGTTAATGGAGAAGGAATTATGTTGGATCAATCGTTTGGGCACACTTAAACCGGGAGGACTCAACGTAGACTATAAATTAACTATAACCTTGTGAAATGAAGATAGCCATATGAAAGAATTGAGCCCTTGTACCATTGTGTCAACCATGTCTTTATTTTAATTCACTAGTGTTACACAATTGATGTTTTTTACTGTTTTTATCACTGTTCTCAATGTAATTTATGGTTTGTTTTCATCCTAAGGTATGATCCAGTGGATGAAAAATCTGAATACCTATGAATTGGGCCCTGCATTCATAATTTTCATTTTGTGTTTATTTAACATCTGCTGTTTTGATTTGTCACAGATTTTTGATACGTTAACCAATAACCCTTCTTTCACCATTAAAATAATGGGATCTTACCCATGGCACCATTTATTAGATTATACACGTTTTTTTATCTAACTTTCCTGTACACTTTATGTGCACGATAGAGATTCATATAGACACTTTGGACAACCCCTATATATGTTCACTTGCATCTGTCCAAATATTAATATTTTGCTGAATATCACCTAACTAAGCCCATATAGGATTAATGTCTCTCTTGAGAGTTTATAGATATTTAATTCTATTATTTACACTCTGTTTTGTCTTAATCCCCTATTGTGGATTACAAACATTGATATAGAAAAATGAGGGTGTTATGTATCTACTATATAATTGCCGTAGGCAAAATCGTGTCGGCCCCCGAAATCGCCGTGGCTATGTCACTTTTGTGACGTCACCACGGCGAAGCATTGGCCGCGTAGCAGCCAATGCGAGTCGTTAGCTGCGCGAGCAATGGCCGCGAGGCCATTGCGAGTCGCTAGCTTTGTGCGAGCAATGGCCGCGAAGCGGCCATTGCGAGTCGCTGGCCGAAAATAGAACCAGAGGCTCGGCCACAAAAAGCTAGCCCTCAGCGGGAAATCGCTAGCTTTGTGGCCGAGCCTCTGGTTCTATTTTCGGCCAGCGACTCGCAATGCCCGCTTCCAATTCACTTAAAATAACAAATAATAAATAAATTTAATAATAATAAAAATAGTAAAAAAAAAAATATAAATAAATAATAAAATAAAAATAATAATAACAAAAAAAAAAAATATATATTGAATTAAGATATTAATTACATTAACTAATTAAAATATAAGTATTGGACCCCCCCCCCCAAAAGTATTGGACCCCCCAAAAAAAGTATTGGACCCCCCCAAAAAAAGTATTGGACCCCCCCAAAAAAGTATTGGACCCCCCCCCCCCCAAAAGTATTGGACCCCCCAAAAAAAGTATGACCCCCAAAAAAAGTATTGGACCCCCCCAAAGTATTGGACCCCCAAAAAAAGTATTGGACCCCCCCAAAAGTATTGGACCCCCCAAAAAAAGTATTGGACCCCCCAAAAAAAGTATTGGACCCCCCAAAAAAAGTATTGGACCCCCCCCCAAAAAGTATTGGACCCCCCAAAAAAAGTATTGAAACCCCCAAAAAAAGTATTGGAACCCCCCCCAAAAAAAGTATTGGACCCCCCCAAAAAAAGTATTGGACCCCCCCAAAAAAGTATTGGACCCCCCCCCCCAAAAGTATTGGACCCCCCAAAAAAAGTATTGACCCCCCAAAAAAAGTATTGGACCCCCCCCAAAAGTATTGGACCCCAAAAGCCCCCAAAAAAAGTATTGGACCCCCCAAAAAAAGTATTGGAACCCCCCCAAAAAAAGTATTGGACCCCCCCAAAAAAGTATTGGACCCCCCCCAAAAAGTATTGGACCCCCCAAAAAAAGTATTGGACCCCCAAAAAAAGTATTGGACCCCCCAAAAAAAGTATTGGACCCCCCCAAAAGTATTGGACCCCCCAAAAAAAGTATTGGACCCCCCAAAAAAAAGGATTGGACCCCCCAAAGTATTGACCCCCAAAAAAGTATTGGACCCCCCCCCAAAAGTATTGGACCCCCCAAAAAAAGTATTGGACCCCCCAAAAAAAGTATTGGACCCCCCCAATATGACCCCCCAAAAAAAGTATTGGACCCCCCAAAAAAAGTATTGGACCCCCCCAAAAAAGTATTGGACCCCCCCCCAAAAGTATTGGACCCCCCAAAAAAGTATTGGACCCCCAAAAAAAGTATTGGACCCCCCCCCCCCAAAAGTATTGGACCCCCCAAAAAAAGTATTGGACCCCCCAAAAAAGTATTGGACCCCCCCCCCCAAAAAGTATTGGACCCCCCAAAAAAAGTATTGGACCCCCCCCCCCAAAAGTATTGGACCCCCAAAAAAAGTATTGGACCCCCCAAAAAAAGTATTGGACCCCCCCAAAAGTATTGGACCCCCCAAAAAAAGTATTGGACCCCCCAAAAAAAGTATTGGACCCCCCAAAAACAAAAAGTATTGGACCCCCCCCCAAAAATTGACCCCCAAAAAAAGTATTGGACCCCCCAAAAAAAGATTGGACCCCCCAAAGTATGACCCCCAAAAAAAGATTGGACCCCCCAAAAAAAGTATTGACCCCATGGACCCCCCCAAAAAAAGTATTGGACCCCCCAAAAAAAGTATTGGACCCCCCAAAAGTATTGGACCAAAAGTATTGGACCCCCCAAAAAAGTATTGACCCCCCCAAAAAAGTATTGGACCCCCCCCAAAAGTATTGGACCCCCAAAAAAAGTATTGGACCCCCCAAAAAAAGTATTGGACCCCCCAAAGTATTGGACCCCCAAAAGTATGACCCCCCAAAAAAAGTATTGGACCCCCCAAAAAGTATTGGACCCCCCCAAAAGTATGACAAAGTATTGGACCCCCCAAAAAAATAGTATTGGACCCCCCCAAAAAAAGTATTGGACACCCCACCCCCCAAAAAAGTATTGGACCCCCCCAAAAAAGTATTGGACCCCCAAAAGTATTGGACCCCCAAAAAAAGTATTGGACCCCCCCAAAAGTATTGGACCCCCCCAAAAAGTATTGGACCCCCCCAAAAAAGTATTGGACCCCCCAAAAAAGTATTGGACCCCCCCAAAAAAAGTATTGGACCCCCCCCCCCCAAAAAAGTATTGGACCCCCCAAGAAAAGTATTGGACCCCCCCAAAAGTATTGGACCCCCCAAAAAAAGTATTGGACCCCCCAAAAGTATTGGACCCCCCAAAAAAAGTATTGGACCCCCCCAAAAAAAGTATTGGACCCCCCCCCCAAAGTATTGGACCCCCCAAAAAAGTATTGGACCCCCCAAAAAAAGTATTGGAACCCCCCCAAAAGTATTGGACCCCCCAAAAAAAGTATTGGACCCCCCCAAAAAAGTATTGGACCCCCCCTAAAAAGTATTGGACCCCCCCCAAAAAGTATTGGACCCCCCCCCAAAAAGTATTGGACCCCCCCAAAAAAGTACTCAGACCAGCTATAACTATTATAAGCAAATTTATGCACGTTCTAGAATCCCGATGCATTTGCATCGGGCTCACAGCTAGTATTTATATAAATCACTATTTGGACAGCTACTAATTATTGTAAATATTATGATATTCTACACTATTTTTTTATATTAATGGACGCTATTTTTTTATATTAATGGACGCTATTTTTTTATATTAATGGACGCTATTTTATAAAGATTCCACTAGATGGCACTGTGGACATTTTTATAAACACGCTATCACTTTAACTTATATAAAACAAATATTTTTGTATTTTTGTATTTTTATACTGATTTTTACACTCCCTTATCAGTATATTAGCACATGCACTTTTGCACTTTTTATAATGATGCCATGAGAGCACTTCCCTTTTGTTAAAAATAACTCCCTGTGCGGGGCTCTAGTGCGCAGGTGCGGGATCTTAATATATTGCGGGATCTGTTAACACCTGTGGCAACGATGATGCTAAGAGGTGGCCCGAGCATGCGCGCTGATACTTCCGGAACACTGACGAGTACAGTGCGGCTCCATAACCCCTCACAGCTCGTCTAATCAACTCAAACAGCTTTAATAAGGTAAATCTGTGCGCAGGGCCGTTGCAATTAAGATTTTTCATAACCTATACTGTCTACATTCCGCTGATCTGCTCTTTGGTCTTATATAGCACTGAAATGCACTGTTGCTTTTGACCTATATAGATGGCTATGCATATGGTGTTAATACTTGAATGTATTGTCCTGATTTATGTAAATTGCTTATTGATTTGCATTGTTAACATGGATGTATAAATATAACTTCCTGCGAGACATTCATTGCTTGAACAAAGGTTCTTTGAACCTGAAACGTCACCTGTTTGTGCCTTACCACAATAAAAGAAGTTCTTTGTTCACATAATAACTTGAGTGCTGCATTCCTTTTCTGAATGGACTAGACATAGATAGATAGATAGATAGATAGATAGATAGATAGATAGATAGATAGATAGATAGATAGATAGATAGATAGATAGATATAAAAGAGAAAAAAAAAGAAAGAAAAAAACTGAAAAAAACTGCACAGCACTCAAGATATAGTGTGAACTGGTGCAAGCTGCCACGCTGGAACAAACAACCAGAAAAAATTTACTGCAGCACTCAGCTACTACCAAAAATGTACACATGCTAATAAGCGGTTTATATATGAGGAAAAAATTTAAAAACATACGTTTTTTTAAAAAAACTCAATATTCTTATTTTTTTATTTTCTGGGGTTCTTGGTACATTATTGGCCAATATCTGTTTGCTCATCAACCACTCCACGGTGACCCAGGTCTGATGAGTCCTACGCTGACATCCCTGTCCTCCTTGTCCTCCCTCTCCCACTTCTAAGTGGGTGGACACCACGTCAACCTCAGACAACCTGGGGGCGATGAGGGTGCTAAGTGTAGCTATAGAGCCAGCAACTCCACATATTAGACATAAAACAGAAAAAAAGCTGCACAGCACTCAAGATATATTGGGAACTGGTGCAAGCTGCGACGCTGGAACAAACAACCAGAAAAAATTCACTGTAGCACTCGGCTACTACCAAAAATGTACATATATTGGCCAATATCTGTTTGCTCATCAACCACGCCACGGTGATAGATAGATAGATAGATAGATAGATAGATAGATAGATAGATAGATAGATAGATAGATAGATAACCAGTCTTCTGCAGCTTTCTTTCGGGGCCGCTCATTAATCTTCATTAATATTCACTGCACTAAACTGCAATGGACAGTCACAGATGCTCACTCTCTGGGACAGCATCTCTGATTGACTGTTGCACTCAGACTGCACTCCCGCAATCTGTACCTGTGTCTGTGCTTGTTTCACATATACATTAGAGTATGGCAGCCAACCTGCTGTCTAATGTGTTTAAAATAAATAATGGTAAAAAATGCATAGGGGGCGCCCCGCATTTTTCATTCTTGGCACAGATTAAGCTACGGGCTGCAGCACCCAGTTGTGTGCTTTATATTGGCTGAGTACGAAATATGGGGACCTACGCAGGTTTTTTATTTATTTAAAGAAATATTTTAAAAAATGGTGGCATAGGGTCCCTCCTAATTTGATACTCAGCCAAGATAAAGCGTACGGCTGGAAGTTTGTATTCTCATCCAGGGATCACACTTAGTTATTGCCCCAGGATAGGAATAGCAGCCCAATGCTACCCCAAAATTTGGCACATGTATTCAAAGTGCTGAATTCTGGTGCTTTATGATGATCTTCTTAATGTGTTGGTGCAGTGTCAATGTGGTGATAGAAGGGATTATTGACAGCTGTATATTGACAGCTGTCATTAAGCCCAGATTAGTAGTGTTCAGGCGCCTATGATACCCGTGTATTACCAATCTGGTAAGTAAATAGTTAATAAACATACATAGAGAGAAAAATCCTTTTTTTTTTAAATAAAACACATAGACAACCCTCATTTTCCCATGCATTAAACCCAAACATACTGACTCTAATGATAATCCACAACAATGTTCCTCATAGAATTTCAGCTCTAATGCATTGGAGGTCCCCCCAGGGTAATAATAGAGCTCCCCAAAATTTGATACATTAATTCGAAGCACTTTACCTGGCTCTTTCCGATGTCCTTGTTCGGTGGCATCGGGGTGATAGATGGGGCTAATGACAACTGAGTATTAACAGTTGTCATTAAGGCCAGATTTGTTATATTCAGGCATCTATAATACCCGCCCTTTAACAACCGGTTAAGTAAATAGTTAATAAACACACAGAGAGAAAAATCCTTTATTTGATATGAAACACACAGATAACCCTCCTTTTCCCATTTATTAACCCCAAACATACCTTAAAGCGCACTCAAATCTACTGCATTGGAGGTCATGCTGTAGATGAAGCATCCTATCAGCATGACCTTCGAGCACACAATAAGTGCCCCCACCAGCTCATCAGGAAAAGTCAGGTAAAGCGCTTCAAATTAATGCACCAAATTTTGGAGCAGTTGCAGGCTGCTATTCTTACCCTGGGTGGGGGGTGGAAATAACTATGAGCTTTATTTTGTCTGAGTATCAAATTGAGGGGACCCCATGCCATCATTTTTATATTTATTTATTTATTTAAAATTTTAAAAGACCCGCATTGGGTTCCTGTATTTGAAAGTCAGCCAATATAAAGTGCATAATTGGGGGCTGCTGCCTGCAGCTGTCCACTTTATCTGGATGAGAATTAAAAATACAGAGGACCCCTATGCAAGTTACCACATAAAACAACCATCCACTTGGTTTCTACTGTGGTTCCCTCTGGTTTGTTTTCCATATGGCGTAAACAAACTGAACAAACTAGAGAGACATACTCCTTATGCCTCATGTTTTCTAGCCAGACTGAAACGATCCCACAAAATATTGGTTATTCCCAGAAGAATGCATAGTCATCAGAGCTCTCACTCAGGATTATGACCTATCCAACTTGACAACAAACCTGTTCCCTCCAAAGGGCATTCTTTTTATGATGTGCATGGTTCTCCCAATGCATTTCTTTACTTTAGTAAGTCATCAGGGGAGTAATGATGTTTGGGCATACTGCCTTATCCCTTCTGCCAGACGTTCTAGCCCAAAAATGCACGTATCCACAGCTATTGTGATTATGCTGTGATCAGAACACACGCACCTGTGGGCAAGAACTTCCGCCAGAAAGGATAAGGTAGTATGCCCAAACATTATTACTCCCATGACTTACGAAAGTAAAGAAACATGTTGGGAGAACCAAGAACGTCATAAAAAAATGCCATTTTGGGTGAAAAGCAGGGGCGTAACTACAATGGGTGCAGGGGTTGCGATCGCACCCGGGCCCTACAGCCTAGGGGGCCCCAAAAGTCCCTTTGGCCTATAGAAAAAGACTAATACTATCAAAGATTTGCAATAATTGGGGGCCCTGTGGGAGCTTTCGCATCGGGGCCCCAGAGCCTGAAGTTACGCCACTGGTGAAAAGGTTTGATGTTAAGTTGAATAGGACACAATCCTGAGTGAGAACTCTCATGACTATGCATTCTTCTGGGAATGGCCATGATTTCGTGAGATCATTTCAGTCTGACTAAAAAACAGGAGGCATAATGAGTATGTCTCTATAGTTGATTGGTTCATTTTGTTTATGCTATATGAAAAACAACCAGAGGAAACCACAGTAGAAACAAAGTGGGTGGTTGTTTTTTTGTGGTAATTTGGTAACTTAACTCTAGCTGTCTTGTGGTACCCTATGTTAATCCTTTGGTCTTAGTGTTAGCATAAGGGAATGCAGAGAACTTGTGCTCTATTTTAACCCTTACTTACAGGTATCAGTACCTTTTTAGTGTTTTATGTATTAAAGAGACACTGTCAGTTGATTTTTCAGTACAATATTAATATTACCTTGAATATTGCCTTGGCAGACCTTTTAAAAACGTAACAAAAATCATTATTCTACCATTTATAGTTTCCATGTTATCAGCATTGTCAGACCCGGCAGGAAGCTCCTGGATTAGTCCTCTCCATTATAAGCAAAGTAGAATAGTCCGGCTGCTGTATAAACTGTCATGTAATTATGCAATGCCTCTCAACAGCTCCCTTCTCTCTCCTCCCTACTTCCTTTTGTTCCAACTGCATAGTGATTTCAGTTTCCATTGGAGCTTCTGTGCTGTTGAGTTCATGGGGAAGACAGCTATTGCAGATCTGCCTTATCTAGACTCCATTTTTCTCTCTAAGCAGGTCTCCCTGCTGTGACAGTTTCTATGTTGTCTTTAACCTCTTACCAATAGATAGATCAGCTGCACATCACATTATTTCTTTAAAGGGAAATGCCAAAATGGCTGTGTGAATTTATTGCATTATATAATAAGAATCAAAGAAATATTTATACAGCTACTGAAAGCTGGCCCTAGGTCTAAAAGATAAATGTGAAAGCATTAGTTGATGTCATAGCCATGAAATCATAAGCCCAGTAACTGTTTACAGAGTTCTTTCACTTATACTGGGTCCTATTTCTCACCCTCATGTCTGCAAGCTGGAAGTGTGAATGGGAAAATGCCCTGTGCAGTTAAAATCATGGTCTTAAAGGGAATGTGTCAAGACTATGTTAAAACCCTGCTTTTAAAGGGAGTGTGTAACACCTGTGTGAATGTTCTCACATTAGTCACTGGGCAGGGTGCAGCTCCAAATGTAATAACTAAATATATATCAGTATGGGCGCACACCTTTTTTGGTGGGTGCTAGCTTCAAAAAATATGTAATCACTTACCAATAGATAGATCAGCTGCACACCACATTATTTCTTTAAAGGGAAATGCCAAAATGGCTGTGTGAATTTATTGCATTATATAATAAGAATCAAAGAAATATTTATACAGCTACTGAAAGCTGGCCCTAGGTCTAAAAGATAAATGTGAAAGCATTAGTTGATGTCATAGCCATGAAATCATAAGCCCAGTAACTGTTTACAGAGTTCTTTCACTTATACTGGGTCCTATTTCTCACCCTCATGTCTGCAAGCTGGAAGTGTGAATGGGAAAATGCCCTGTGCAGTTAAAATCATGGTCTTAAAGGGAATGTGTCAAGACTATGTTAAAACCCTGCTTTTAAAGGGAGTGTGTAACACCTGTGTGAATGTTCTCACATTAGTCACTGGGCAGGGTGCAGCTCCAAATGTAATAACTAAATATATATCAGTATGGGCGCACACCTCTTTTTGGTGGGTGCTAGCTTCAAAAAATATGTAATCACTTACCAATAGATAGATCAGCTGCACACCACATTATTTCTTTAAAGGGAAATGCCAAAAATGGCTGTGTGAATTTATTGCATTATATAATAAGAATCAAAGAAATATTTATACAGCTACTGAAAGCTGGCCCTAGGTCTAAAAGATAAATGTGAAAGCATTAGTTGATGTCATAGCCATGAAATCATAAGCCCAGTAACTGTTTACAGAGTTCTTTCACTTATACTGGGTCCTATTTCTCACCCTCATGTCTGCAAGCTGGAAGTGTGAATGGGAAAATGCCCTGTGCAGTTAAAATCATGGTCTTAACATAGTCTTGACACATTCCCTTTAAGACCATGATTTTAACTGCACAGGGCATTTTCCCATTCACACTTCCAGCTTGCAGACATGAGGGTGAGAAATAGGACCCAGTATAAGTGAAAGAACTCTGTAAACAGTTACTGGGCTTATGATTTCATGGCTATGACATCAACTAATGCTTTCACATTTATCTTTTAGACCTAGGGCCAGCTTTCAGTAGCTGTATAAATATTTCTTTGATTCTTATTATATAATGCAATAAATTCACACAGCCATTTTGGCATTTCCCTTTAAAGAAATAATGTGGTGTGCAGCTGATCTATCTATTGGTAAGTGATTACATATTTTTTGAAGCTAGCACCCACCAAAAAGAGGTGTGCGCCCATACTGATATATATTTAGTTATTACATTTGGAGCTGCACCCTGCCAGTGACTAATGTGAGAACATTCACACAGGTGTTACACACTCCCTTTAAAAGCAGGGTTTTAACATAGTCTTGACACATTCCCTTTAAGACCATGATTTTAACTGCACAGGGCATTTTCCCATTCACACTTCCAGCTTGCAGACATGAGGGTGAGAAATAGGACCCAGTATAAGTGAAAGAACTCTGTAAACAGTTACTGGGCTTATGATTTCATGGCTATGACATCAACTAATGCTTTCACATTTATCTTTTAGACCTAGGGCCAGCTTTCAGTAGCTGTATAAATATTTCTTTGATTCTTATTATATAATGCAATAAATTCACACAGCCATTTTGGCATTTCCCTTTAAAGAAATAATGTGGTGTGCAGCTGATCTATCTATTGGTAAGTGATTACATATTTTTTGAAGCTAGCACCCACCAAAAAGAGGTGTGCGCCCATACTGATATATATTTAGTTATTACATTTGGAGCTGCACCCTGCCCAGTGACTAATGTGAGAACATTCACACAGGTGTTACACACTCCCTTTAAAAGCAGGGTTTTAACATAGTCTTGACTTGACACATTCCCTTTAAGACCATGATTTTAACTGCACAGGGCATTTTCCCATTCACACTTCCAGCTTGCAGACATGAGGGTGAGAAATAGGACCCAGTATAAGTGAAAGAACTCTGTAAACAGTTACTGGGCTTATGATTTCATGGCTATGACATCAACTAATGCTTTCACATTTATCTTTTAGACCTAGGGCCAGCTTTCAGTAGCTGTATAAATATTTCTTTGATTCTTATTATATAATGCAATAAATTCACACAGCCATTTTGGCATTTCCCTTTAAAGAAATAATGTGGTGTGCAGCTGATCTATCTATTGTAAGTGATTACATATTTTTTGAAGCTAGCACCCACCAAAAAGAGGTGTGCGCCCATACTGATATATATTTAGTTATTACATTTGGAGCTGCACCCTGCCCAGTGACTAATGTGAGAACATTCACACAGGTGTTACACACTCCCTTTAAAAGCAGGGTTTTAACATAGTCTTGACACATTCCCTTTAAGACCATGATTTTAACTGCACAGGGCATTTTCCCATTCACACTTCCAGCTTGCAGACATGAGGGTGAGAAATAGGACCCAGTATAAGTGAAAGAACTCTGTAAACAGTTACTGGGCTTATGATTTCATGGCTATGACATCAACTAATGCTTTCACATTTATCTTTTAGACCTAGGGCCAGCTTTCAGTAGCTGTATAAATATTTCTTTGATTCTTATTATATAATGCAATAAATTCACACAGCCATTTTGGCATTTCCCTTTAAAGAAATAATGTGGTGTGCAGCTGATCTATCTATTGGTAAGTGATTACATAGTCTTTAACCTCTTGTGATACTGCAAACACAGAGAGCAGAGAAGAGGATACATCCCCCCCACTGATGTCCAGTGGAGTGATGTGGTGTGAGTATGTGACATGCATATTCATGCTATGGGGAGAGAACTAAATGGTTCACTCACTGTGAGAGACACATGAAATGAATCTCTTTATTGGAAGTTTACAGAGGATAGGAGGGAAATATAAATAATCAAAATACATAAATAGAGAGATTAGAGCAAGGAATTAGAAAATTATAGCAGTTACATATAGATCTTTTACCTGACAGATTTTCTTTAATTTAATTTAAGTTTTAGATCTTAATATTATTTATACCTAGGTCACCAGATTTTGCTGTATAACTTTGAAATAAGTGACTTTTTTGCTAAAAACCCAGTGTGGTGTTTACTTTATTTATTTTACACACATATGACAGCAGGTTGGTTGCCATACACTAATGTATATGACAACCAAGCACAGACACTGGTACAGATTGCGGGAGCGCAGTCTGAGTGTAGTAATCAATCACAGACACTATCACAGAGAATGAGCATCTGTGATTGGTGCTGCAGTTTAAAGCAGTGAATATTCTTCAAGTCTAACGAGCGGCCCGGATTCAAGCAGCAGGACACTGGTAAACTCTATCTATCTATCTGTCTATTTATCTATGTATATACCTATCTTCTAGTGAGACCCGCATGCTCAGTAGGCATACCGAATCCGGTTTTACCGGTTTCAGCATAATCTGCTAAAACCAGATCTGGCACCCTTTGCCTTCCATTATAATTGATGCTGGATTATATCAGATCCAGTTGGATACATTTTTTTAATTATTCCAAAAAATATTACATGAAATGTTCTTTGCACTAGTTAAAAAGCAGGATCAAGTAGCTACCTGATGCAGCAGGATGCTACCGGACACCAATTAAAGTGAATGGGCAAAAACTGGATCTATGCCGGATTTAAGAAATCCAAATTTTCCAAATGTCATATAATTAAAAAAAAAAACATTAAAACAAGAAACTGTACAAAGGCAATGTTTATAAATATTTTCCTCCCTCTTAAAATCTAGCTAGAATAATGTATTAAATAGAGTAATTTAGTAGCGTAATCTAAGTAGAGTAATTTAGTAAATAACAAAGATTTTTATAGTAGATTTAGTAGATTCCCAGATTTTTCGTTCTCTATCATTATTAAAGTGACTTTTATGGAAAATCTGGGAATTCAAGGTAATAAGGATGTTTCAATTTCTAAATAAAGGTGTCAATTTGACTCCTGGATTCATGAGTAATTACATGGACACAATTAACACCTCCACAAGAAGATCTTTTGATGTTTAAAAAACCACTTCAACCTCATCTGCATCAGTGAAGGCACAGTTATGGCCGCTTTACATGTCACGATATCGCAATGCAACTACGATAAAAAGTCACGTGGTAGGGCCGTTGCAGTTGTTATCGTTCGTGCGTTGTGTCGTGTAAATGGGCAATGCGACACGAAAACAACCTAACTACAATATCGTTTTGGGATTGTGCATGCTCTCCAACCGTGCAATATTGGCTATGCGATGTGGCAGGATCGTGCTGTGTGACAGCGCAACTACGATTTGGAGTGCAACTTCCCCTATTCACTCCAATGTTAAATGGTCGTTCCCTGGCCAAGGGGCATACACCATCGTAGTTGCGTTGCCTGCCGATATCTCCCTGTGTAACATCTACTATGCGATCTTGGACAAGTGCCAAAAAAGTGCGCGCTCCCGTGAGATCGTATACAATATCGGAACGATATTGCGACGTGTAAAGCGGCCTTTACACACACAAATAATTGTGCAGAGATTGTTCGCAGATCTCTGGTTACAGTGAAATCATGGACACATTGTTCTATTTGTACACGGCCACAAAATGTAACAATGTGTCCATGATTTCATTGTAACCAGAGATCTGCGAACAATCTCTGCACAATTATCTGTGTGTGTGACTGGGCCTTAACCATGACTTTAATTCAATTTTCTTAATCCCTCCCGATTTAACATCACCTCATGTCCTGCTGTATTATGTATTTAAATGTCTCAGTAAGGCCCCTTTCACATCAGCGTTTTTCGCTGATTGCGCCAAATCCGGCAGATTTACCGCATCTGCCGACTAATGGTCGCACTTGCGGCAAGCCCCATTAATTTTCTACGGGGCTTGCGGCAACTGCGGTATTGCTGCGATCCGGCAAATACGGCATTTGCGGCCGCCACGAAAAAAGCACAGTCAGCTGCAGTTATTTTGAGCAGCCGCAACTGCCGCAAGTGCCGGATGGCGACAATAACGCACTTGCTGCACTTGCCGCAAGCCCCATAGAGAATGCATGAGGCTTGCTGCAAATGCGTCGTAAGTGTGGCAGTTAGGCGGCAGAAGAGGTAAATCTGCCGGATCTACCGCAATCAGCGAAAAACGCTGTTGTGAAAGGGGCCTAATTAATTTGTAATATTGTCTGATGAACGGGCCATGTGAGCCTTGAAGATTACATATATAATTTTTCTAGTTAGCCAATAAAGCTATCACTCCTAGAATACTTTTCTCAATTTTTGGGGGAGGACTTAAGTATTTACATTAATACATTTCAAAAAATTATTCAGAGGGGTGGAACACCTATGTATCTTTGACATACAATGTCTGGCTACACTACATCTAACATACATATACAACTTGTGGAGTAAATGTGATTTTTGCTTATAATGTTAACTTTAAAGGGAGGCCTTTCATAAAATGCTTGTGTAAATATGTGTTTACAGTTATAAAAAAGACATTTCAAGGAAAGTGTTAAATATGTAAATGCAAGATGAAATATTGTAAGCAGATAGCAAATATTCATTTTTCCAGTAGCTGAGTGGTGGATGGGACCGAAGAATATGTGTATGGGATCTCCTTACATGCACTCTCATTGAAACATTCTGCAGACCAGAGCTGGATCACTGGAACAAACAAAGAGAGACAGCTTGTGATGGTGTCATAATGGACATGTGTTATTGTCCAAAGAGGTAGTCTTACATGCTTAATTCTGATACAAATTATACATATATATATATATATATATATATATTGGTGGACCATGGATTCAATGTGATCCTTAGGCTGATGTTGCAATTGGAAAATTCATGCTAAGTTGATCATTTATGGTATGATGTTTGGATTCATTTTCACGCAAAATTGCCATTTTCCATATCCCAGTTTTTGTTTGTCCGTCCTCTTCTTCCAAGAGCCATAACTTCTTTATTTTTTTGTCATAGACATATGAGAATTGTTTTTTTGCGGGACGCGTTGTGCTTTTGAATTAATGTTTTGCCATATAGTGTACAACAAAATTGGAAAAAAGTGCAGTAAAATTGCAAAAATAGTATAATTACACGTTTGTTTTTTTGGTGTTCTTTTTCACCATGTTCACTATATAGTAAAACAAAACCGACATGTGAGCATGATGCCTCGGGTCAGTACGAGTTTGTAAATACCAAACATGTATAGTGAAGGAAATTATTATTTGATCCCTTGCTGATTTTGTAAGTTTGCCCACTGACAAAGACATGAACAGTCTATAAATTTAAGGGTAGGTTAATTTAAATAGTGAGAGATAGAACATCAAAAATAAAGGCCAGAAAATCACATTGTCTAAATTATATAAAGTTATTTGCATTTTGCAGATAAAAATAAGTATTTGATCCCTCTGGCAAACAAGACTTAACACTTGGTGGCAAAACCCTTGTTGGGAAGCACAGCAGTCAGGCGTTTCTTGTAGTTGATAATGAAGTTTGCGCACATGTCAGGAGTAATTTTGGTCCACTCCTCTTTGCAGATCATCTCTAAATCATTAAGATTTTAAGGCTGTTGCTTGGCAACGCAGAACTTCCGCCCCCTCTATAGGTTTTCTTTGGGATTAAAGTCTGCAGACTGGCTAGGCCACTCCATGACCTTAATGTGCTTCTTTTTGAGACACTCCTTTGTTGCCTTGGCTGTATGTTTTGGGTCATTGTCATGCTGGAAGACCAAGCTAAAACCCATTTCTAATGTCCTGGTTGAGGGAAGCAGGTTGTCACTCTGGATTTTATGGTACATGGCTCCCATTGATGCAGTGAAGTAGTCCTGTGCCCTTAGCAAAGAAACACCCCCAAAACATAATGTTTCCTCTGCAATGCTTAACTGTGGGGATGGTGTTCTTTGGGTCATAGGCAGCATTTCTCTTCCTCCAAACACGGCGAGTTGAGTTAAAGCCAAAGAGCTCGATTTTTGTCTCATCTGACCACAGCACCTTCTCCCAATCACTCTCAGAATCACCAAGGTGTTCATTGACAAACATCAGACAGGCCTCACATGTGCCTTCTTGAGCAGTGGGACTTTGCAGGCACTTCAGGATTTTAATCCATTATGGCATAATGTGTTACCAATGGTTTTCTTGGTGACACTGGTCCCAGCTACCTTGATTTGACTTCGATGGGAAACTAGGAGAATAAAAAGGACTTTCATAATTCAAGAAGCCGGTAAGGGGAATACTGTAAGTTAGACCCGCAAGGATTAAAAGAATAACATTTTAACCTATCTACTATATAATTGCCGTAGGCACTTCCGTGTCGGACCCCGCAAAAGACCGTGGCTTTGTCACTCTGTGACGTCACCACGAGCGAAGCATTGCCCGCGTAGCGGGCATTGCGAGTCGTTAGGTGGTGCGAGCAATGGCCGCGAGGCCATTGAGAGTCGTTAGGTGGTGCAAGGAATGGCCGCGAGGCCATTGCGAGTCGCTGCCTGAGCGGTAAATCGCTAACTTTGTGGCCGAAAATCGAACCAGAGGCTCGGCCACAAAGTTAGCGATTTACCGCTCATGTAGCGCGAGCAATGGCCGCGAGGCCATTGCGAGTCGCTGCCTGAGCCGCGATTCCTCACACCCCCCCAAAATGTCCTCACCCCCCCCCAAATGTCTCACACCCCAAATTTCACACCCCCCCAAATGTCCTCACACCCCCCCAAATGTCCTCACCCCCCCAAATGTCCTCACACCCCCCCAAATGTCCTCACACCCCCCCCAAATGTCCTCACACCCCCCAAATGTCCTCACCCCCCAAATGTCCTCACACCCCCCCAAATGTCCTCACACCCCCCCAAATGTCCTCACACCCCCCCAAATGTCCTCACCCCCCCAAATGTCCTCACCCCCCCAAATGTCCTCACACACCCCCAAATGTCCTCACCCCCCCAAAATGTCCTCACCCCCCGCAAATGTCCTCACACACCCCCCAAAATGTCCTCACGCCCCCCCAAATGTCCTCACACCCCCCCAAAATGTCCTCACACCCCACCCCACCAAATGTCCGCCACCCCCCCAAACCCCCCCCAATATGTCCTCACCCCCCCACAATATGTCCTCCCCCCCCAAACCCCCCCCCAATATGTCCTCACACCCCCCCCACTATATGTCCTCTCCCCCCCAAACCACCCCAATATGTCCTCACCCCCCCAAACCCCCCCAATATGTCCTCACACCCCCCACTATATGTCCTCTCCCCCCCACAACCCCCCCAAAATATGTCCTCACCACCCCCCCACAATATGTCCGCACACCCCCAAACCCCCCCAATATGTCCTCACACCCCCCAATATGTCCTCACACCCCCCCAATATGTCCTCACACACACCCCCAATATGTCCTCACACCCCCCCAATATGTCCTCACACCCCCCCAAAATGTCCTCACACCCCCCAAAAATGTCCTCACACAACCCCCCCCAATATGTGCTCACACCCCCCCAATATGTGCTCACACCCCCCCAAAATGTCCTCACACCCCCCCAATATGTCCTCACACCCCCCCAATATGTCCTCACACACCCCCAATATGTCCTCACACCCCCCCAATATGTCCTCACACCCCCCCAAAATATGTCCGCACACCCCCAAACCCCCCAATATGTCCTCACACCCCCCAATATGTCCTCACACCCCCCAAAATGTCCTCACACCCCCCCAAAATGTCTCTCACACCCCCCCAAAATGTCCTCAGACACCTCCCATATGTGCTCACACCCCCCCAAATGTCCTCACACACCCCCACAATATGTCCGCGCACCCCCCCATATGTCCGCACCCCCCCAAATCCCCACAATATGTCCGCACACAACCCCCATATGTCCTCACCCCCCCAACATCTCCTCACACCCCTCCACAATATGTCCGCACGCCCCCCCATATGTCCTCACCCACCCAAACCCCCCCAATATGTCCTCACACCCCCCCACAATATGTCCACACACCCCCCATATGTCCTCACCCCCCCCACACCCCCACAATATGTCCTCACACCTCCCCACAATATGTCCGCACACCCCCAAACCACCCCAATATGTCCTCACATCCCCCCCAATATGTCCGCACACCCACCCATATGTCCTCACCCCCCCAAACCCCCCCAATATGTCCTCACACCCCCCCACAATATGTCCTCTCCCCCCCAACCCCCCCCAATATGTCCTCACCCCCCCCCCACAATATGTCCGCACACCCCCAAACCCCCACAATATGTCCGCACCTTCCCCTCCCAACCCCGACGCCGTAGATCACTTACCTGTCTTCATAACATCTGCTTCGTCAGGTCCAGGTCCAGTCCTCCCTCCGGCCCAGGCATCCTCTTCCTTCAGCCCGGGCCACGAGTCTTCCATTCGGCGGTCTTCTTCCTTCCTCCAGCGAGCTCCGGGTCCTCGATGTTCCCTCTTCGGTCCGCTCCGCTGACTGAGGAATAAAGATGGCCGCCGCGAGTTTCTGGAAGCCCCGCCCACGGATCCAAATCGCAGCAATCACATTCAAATACACACCAACCAATCACATTCAAGGCTCATTTATACATTTTTATCAATGGGAAAAAACACTTTTACTATTCCACTACGGCCAATCAGATTCGCGCCTCATTCATCCATGTTTCTCAATGGGAAAAATTCACTACATTTAAAGACAATAAAAATAAATAAATAAATACACATAAAAATATTTAAAAATACAAATAAATTCACTTAAAATAACAAATAATAAATAAATGTAATAATAATAAAAATACTAAAAAAAAAATAATAAATAATATAAATAATAAATATAAAATAAAAAATAATAATAAAAAAATAAATAAATAAAATTAATATATAAAATTAATATATTAATTACATTAACTAATTAAAATAAAAAAAATTAATCTAATACAAATAAATTTAATTAAAATAAAAAATTAATATACAAATAATAAAAATAATAAATAATAAAATAAATCAAAATTAAAAAAATAAATAAATAAAATAAAAATATATATAATTAAAATATTAATAACATTAACTAATTCTAAGAAAATCAAATTACTCAAATAAAAAAAAATTCTATTAAAATAAAAAAAATAATAATATTATAAAAATATTAAATAATAAATAGTTACAATAATAAAATAATAAATATTAAAAAAAATATTCCATATAAAAATTCATAACTAACTAATTCTAATAAAATAAAACAAATAAATAAAATATTCATTACATTAAGTTATTCAAAAAAAATTTAAATTAAAAAAATAAATAAATAATAATATAGCTACTATAATCTAATTAACGCACGTTCTAGAATCCCGATGCATTTGCATCGGGCTCACAGCTAGTTAAATATATTTACAGGGGGAATATTGTGATTAAGAATTGCCTCCATAGGCCCATATCAATGGAAGAGGAATAACGTGACTTGTATCAATATAGAATTATAATCATTTGTACTTTAATCATTTGTATTTTAGTACTTTTATAATTTGGTTTTAACAACATTTTGAATATCATAATAAACTTCCCAGATAAAAGATCAATAGAAATTGAGTGGTGTTTAACTAATGGGGTCGTCACACGCGTCAATATCGCGTGCACGATCACTGCTGCACATGACGTTGCAGCAATATTGACGCGTGTGGCAGGGCGCATCAACCAGCGATAAATCGCTGGTTTGGTCGGCAGGTTTTAGAATCTGTTCTAAAACCGGACAACGGTCGCCCGGTAGACACGCAGCATCGCTGCGTTTGACACCGGGAGATGCGATTAGCCAGCTCCCAGCGCCTCTCAGGAAGCACTAGGAGCTGGTATCCAGGGTAAACTGCGGGTAACTAAGCAGCACGCACTGCCTAGATACCTGATGTATTCCTTAGTTACCAGCCTTCTCCGCTAGTTACCCGCTGTGTACCTTAGATACCAGCCGGTGAGCCGAGAAGGCTGGTAACTAAGGTATGCATCGGGTATCTAGGCAGCGTGCGCTGCCTAGTTACCCACAGTTTACCCTGGATACCAGCCTGCAGACATCGTGGAAACGATACAGAAATAATTTCCACGATATCGCTGGTAACATGATCGCTGGTGAGTGTGCCTGTGTGACAGCTCACCAGCGATCATCCGTCAATGTCGTCAGCAATCAGATCGCTGACGACATTGACACGTGTGACGGCCCCATAAGACTAAAGGCCCTGTCACACAAAGAGATCGCTAATGAGATCGCTATTGGGATCGCTGTTGCGTCACGAAATTCGTGACGTCGTTCTGTGTGACACGCACCAATAATCTGGCCCCTGCTATGAGATCGTTGATCGTTACACACTGCTCTGGGTCATTCCTGCGACGTTGTGCTCCCGCTGGGAACGCTACATCGTTGTGTTTGACAAATAATGAGCAATGATCTCAATGCTACGCTATGGAGAAAAAATTCACAGCGAACTCAGTATAATTTAGGATCGCTGGTGCGTGGTTTTTACATCGCTGGTAAGATGCCTGTTTGACATCTTACCAGCGATGTGTAAACGACGCACCAGCGATCTCTGCATATCGTTATCTGGATCGCTGATGCGTTGTTATGTCAGACTGGGCCTTAAGCACTGAGCCCACCCTCACCCATTTTTCTTAAAAATGTAGTCTGATTCTTAAGGTGTTGAGTTTTTTGAACAAAATTAACACTTTATTTATAACAAAAGACACAGAAATAGGTTTTAAGTTAAAATACATTTATTAATACATACTCACCATTTCAATCATATGTTCAACATTGAATTTCATACAACTGTATCTAGACATAATGATTCCTACTTGAAATTCTCCTACAGCAAGATTCCCAAAATGGTGGAATTTCCTGTTCCTGCTTCTAGTGACATCACATCCCAGAATACTATTGCAATTTTGTATTGTAAAAAAAGCACTAAAAAAACTGCAAAAAGGGACATGGACTGTGCAAATACCAATCCATTTTTGATCCTTTTTTATTTTATTACAATGGGATCAATGGAGAAAGTGCTGGAGAAAAACGAATCACTAATTGACATGCTCTTTTTTCTGAAATGCGTTTTCTGCACCAAAAAACGTATCAGTCAAAAATGAAGATGTTGGCACAGCATTTCTAAAATCTCATAGACTTTGCTGGCATCTCAATAAATTGATTCATTTTTTATACAGATTTCACTAAAAATGCAGCACACAAAATGGATCAAAAACACAGCATAGGCACATGGCCTAAAGCAAACAGAAAACACAAAGGGAAAAAGTTTGTCTGCTGTGGCTTAGCGGATAGATAAGCCACCCATAAAAATTACTGAAACTTTTCCTTATAGAGAGGTAAGCTTTTCAGGCTGTAGGTAAAAATAATGCTAACTATTTGGTGTAATATTTTCCAGGAAGGAGTTTGCCTATTCTTCTAGTGATGGAAAAATTTACATCCGCCATTTTGCAGTAATAAGTTCTGAGATGACTCTTGTGAATATTCTACATGGACATGAGGCAGAAGTGACTTCCGTTGTTTGGCATAATCTCAAGAACAAGTGGATCACAGGCTCTGAAGATGGCACTATTCGATTATGGGTAGGAAAAACTATAATTTACTAATATGATACACACTTATCTGGTGGAAGACATAAAAAAACATAAATGTTATATTGTCCCTTCCTTATAACTTGTGTAACTGGCAGGAAGAGAGCAATTCAATTTACTGAGGCATCTTTAGAGGACAACATTATCATAAGTAATAGATTTTCTATTGCCTTCAGTGGAGAACACTCAGATAATATTTACCAATATAAAAGAGCATATATTATAATATATTGTGCTTTTAAATGAGAGAATGTAGATCTCCAAGGCTGAGGAGTCTATAAAATTGGCGGGGAGTAAAACAAGAGAGGGCACAGATCTGAGTGTAGAGTGTTCGGTCAATTGTAGAATTTATTTAATAAATTGGTCTCTCACCTGTACGGTGTCTTGAGGGTCTGCTTAATGATACAGATCAGGTAGCCTGAATCTGTGTTTAATCGATGTGATTTGCTGCCTCGTCCCGGAGTATACGACTCACTCAGAAGTGGGGCCGTCGTAGAAACATTCGGATAACACATCCGGAGGTGTGGAAAGGGCGCTCCCACAAGTATGGAGATTGGAATTCTTCGTCTTTCCTCAATCACTTTATTAAAACATTTTTTAAACAAATTATTAAAATAAGAATAAAAATAACAATGAGTGTACAACGCGTTTCGGCTAGATTTTCTTCACCAATAGTCTTCCTCAGGTATTGTTAATAACAAAATGGCAGGGTATTTATATCTATCTGCTTCATCATCAGGAGAAGATTCTTAGTAACAAGTTGTGTTCTAATTCGTTCAAGGAGATACACCCAACCCGGGTGTACTTACCCACCTCAGTGTTGGACGCTTTTCTCCTTTTCCATAATACCACTAGATTTTTTTATATTTTTTTATTGTATCAAGCTATTTCATCAGAAATTTTTTTAAATATATTTGAATTAATGTCTATTATTTCTCTAATTCTTATTGTAACAATATCTCCTTACTTGAATGATCTTTACCATCCCTGTCCTTATCAATTCCTTTTATGGAGGAGTAATCTAACCAATTATGTTTTAAGATTAGTTTCCATTAATAGTTAAAATTGATAGGCTAAAACAGTTCTTACGTTTATACTAAAATAAAATACTGTATATACTCGCGTAAAAGCCGAGTTTTTCAGCCCAAAAATTGGGCTGAAAAGTCCCCCCCTCGGCTTATACGCGAGTCATAAAGCGAGTACACAGGCCGCCCGCCACCCCCATCAGTATACAGGCGCCCTCCCCATCAGTATACAGGCCCCCCCCCTTGCTGCCGCAAACCTGTAAAGTAATAGATCATTATACTTATGCCTGTGGCCGTCCCCGCCACCACCATCGCGCTCCTCCGACTTCATCCGGCTTCCTCCTCCAGTGGGCGCAGGCAATGACGTCATTGTCTGTGCGCCAGAGGAGGAAGCCGGAAGAAGCCGGATGAGGCATGAAGACCCGGAGGAGCGCGATGCAGAGCAGCGGCGGCGGCCACAGGGATAAGTACAATGCTCTATTACTTTACAGGTTTGCAGCAGCAAGGGGGGGCCCTGTATACTGACGGGGGGGTGCCTGTATACTGATGGGGGTGGCGGGCCGGCGGCCTGTTTACCTCTGGGGCTGCTGCTGCTGTATATACCTCTGGGGCTGCTGCTGTATATACCTCTCGGGCTGCTGCTGTATATACCTCTGGGGCTACTGCTGTATATACCACTGGGGCTGCTGCTGTATATACCACTGGGGCTGCTGCTGCATATACCACTGGGGCTGCTGCTGTATATACCACTGGGGCTGCTGCTGTAACACTGCTGGGGCATGTATATGCCACTGGGGAGGCTGCTGTATACCACTCTGCTGGGGGCTGTATACCTGTACTGGGGTCCACCCTCGGCTTATACACGAGTCAATAGGTTTTCCCAGGTTTTGGGGGCAAAAGTGGAGGGGGGTCGGCTTATACACGAGTATATACGGTACCTAGTTTCCTGTGGTTTATATATTTCTTTCACTTTATTCTTTTAATTCTTTATAACAACGTTGAACTTTGTTTTTATTATGAAAACTAAAAAAATAAAAGGTATATTGAGAAATTCGCATAATTCCCATCTTTTACTCTTTGCTTGCTCCCAATTTTTTTCTAAATTCTATTATAAAAAAATAATCTATTTAATTCCAGCTGAAAATTAGTATGGTCACCCCTATATTATCATATTTCTATACACCAAATTTTTTCTTAAATAAACAATTTTATATTATTCACCAAGGCACAATGATATCCCCACTCTAGCTCTTTCAACCAGAAAATCATTATTCTGTTCTTCATAAAATTAAGTATCCTCCGAATTACCCATCTTCAAGGTTCATATATTAAACCAGCTTTATATCGAGATTTTTACAGTCCGAGGCTGTCCAGTATTGAAATCAGACAGAATCGGAGAGAGTCCGACAGTCCCGGACCCGGCGGGATTCGGCGCAATCCGGCACCCCCTATTATGGGGGTCTATGTTGCCGGACAGTGCTGGACCCGACTAAGAATCGGATCTGGGAACCGGACACACGATGCAGGATCTCAGAGACGAACGTCTCTGAACCTCAGCCCTATAATCTGTTCTCTGTTGCGAATACAGGACCACAGACAATGCTCTGCTCGCGGTGATTCCATCGTACCAGCAGAACGAATATCTGTCTCAGCAAATCAGCCGCAGATTTTTAAACCAAGAGTAGCAAACTACCAGTGGAACTCAAATTACTAGATATTCTCCAAGTTATCATTGAGGCAATCTGGATATAAACAATGCATTTTATATATCCAGAAGGCCTCTTTTTTGGTCAATTGTTGTATTCTGTTGGGTATATTTTCTGGAATATGTTCAACCGGAGTTATTATAATCTTGAATTTCTTTCCATGTGTCATTAAATTATGACGTGATAAGCCATGTGTTAAAAGTCCAATTTTAGTGTTGTGTCTGTGGCCATTCAGACTGGTGCAGACTTTTTGTGTGGTCCGCCCAACGTACTGGAGACCACATTCACAGGTTATAACATAGATAACAAATCTAGTATAGCAAGTAAAATTATATTTAATCTTAATTCTCTCCCCTGTACTGCTTGATACAATAGTGTGCTGCCCCTGTTTAATATGTCTACAACACAGGCATTTCCTCTGACCACATCTATATACCCCTATTGGTTGACAGGAATTTTTAGTTTTTTTAGGCATGGGGCTACTTTGTGTAGATGTTAATTTTAGCAAATGACTGGGGGCCACGATGTTTCTAATAGTACGGCCCCTTCTGAATGTCATTCCTGATTTGTGCGGTATCAATTTTCTTAATATTGGGTCTTGTAATAAAATATGCCAATGTTTCTACAATATGGCTCTGATTTGTCTGCTGTTCCTATAATAAGAGGTGACAAAATTAAAGTACCATCTCTCATTTTTTCTCTTTTATTATTCTCTTTATTGTTTTTTGGGGAATCTTGGTCTCTCTTATCGATTATATTTTTGTTATTATTTTTCTCCTTTTTAGAATTCTTTCCGTCCAAACATTCCTCTTGGGATTTAGCCAAATTGACAGCATAGGCTTGTTTGACCAGTTTTTTTGGGTAACCTTTCTCCAAAAATGTTTTTGTTATAATTCTAGATTGTACTATGTAATCTACCTTTCTGGTGTTATTCTTACGGATACGTAACAGTTGGCTATATGGAATATTATTTTTCCACTTACAATAGTGAACACTCTTATATTCCAAGTATACATTTACATCAACTGATTTAAAGTGTGTTTTCGTTGTAAACTTGTTATTTTCATGTGAGATTAGTAGATTTAGATATACTGCATCATTAGAACTGATGTTGGAGGTAAAAGAAATACCCCACGAATTTTGATTTAATTCTTCAATCACTGATTCAGCAGTATTGCGGTCACCTTTCCATATTATTGTTAGGTCATCGATGTATCTTTTGTACATCGTTATATTGTTTTTGTACTTGGATGCATTGATAGTCGACAGAAATAAATTTACAAAACTTGGCGTTACCCTCGTACCTATCGCTGTACCAAGCTGCTGTAAATATAATGCACCCTCAAATTCAAATACATTGTGTTTGAGGATGGATTATCAGGGTCCTTATATATTTTTGGTAAATGACAGAAAAAACTTTGAGCTGGTTCTTTATTCGTCAGAAATTTTTTCTCTTTCTTGTTAAGGATTCCTCTTTTATGAGCCGCATAAATAGAGAATGGTACTCCTTGGAGAAGGCTTCCATAGGATCCTTTTCCAATTTACTGTAATATTTCTTATCAGACAAAATATTTAATGCTTCTTTTAAATAAACTTCCCTATCTTGTATTACCACCCCCCCTTTATCTGCTTCACAAATAACTATGTTATTATTCATCTTGAGTTTATTCAGAGCTTTTTTTTATCTTACTGTGAAATTATTTTTATTTTTGTTTCTGATAAGTATGGAATTTTTTGTCTTTTTACATTTTGCCCTTTTGGTTGGAACCTCTCCTATTTTCCGGAAATCCTCACCTACCATAGCTATAAAAGTATCCAAATAGCTCCCCCTATGATATATAGGGTTAAAGTTAGAGCGTGTTTTAATATCCAGATGAACATATTCCTTCTCATTTATTGGTTCCTGATTTTGTTCCACTACTTCCATTTTGGAATTTTTTGGCCTTTTTTTCAGCTGTTTTATCTTTATTCCCTTCTAAAAGGGAAAAATGTTTCGTAAGGGTAAGTCTCCTTATAAAAAGGTTTAGGATCTATAAAAAGGTCAAAATTATTTGCATCCTTACTAGGACAAAAATTTAAACCCTTTTCTGGGACTTTCTATTCATCCTCAACTAACACATATTTCGAAAGGTTAAATATCTTTTTGGTGATTTTTCTTGTTCTTGTTGTTGGCTTTCAGATCCTTCCTCTGTACATGCAGAGGCTGGATCTTCTTTATGATTATTATAATTAGTTACTGGTTCAGGGGAATCTTGGCTTGTTTTTTTGGAGTTGATTTTTCTTCCTCCCCATTTGCCCCGGGTCTTTCTTTTCTTTTTTTTGTTGTTGTTAAGGCTGAAACTAGGGGGAAGAAACTGGCGTTGTGAGGGAGGTATCAACTGTGATTGTGGTGACATCGTCATGCAAGGTACTACAGTAGCTTGACTTATATTGTTGGAACTAAGGATTCATTTAAGGGAGGTGGGCAAAGGGGACCTATGTCTAAAAAAGATTTGTGAATTAAGGGAGGAGGGGGATAGAGTAGGGGCTTGTATGACTCTAACAATGGTAGGGAGGTTTCTCCTGAACTATGTATTGTCAGATTGCTAAGATTGAAAAAGCTGTTTTCTTCTTATAGTAGCCCGCTCTTCGCCCCATCCCCCTCTGCACAATGTATGGATTTTTCCTGGACTTCTGTAGTTTTTTCTGCATCTGCGGTGTTAACTGTCAATTTCAGGGCAGGTAGCCCAGGATTAAGTGCTGGTAAATCATATTTTTTATTACTCATTACCCTCACTGTGTTGACAATAGGGAAAGATAAATCCAAAGGAACTGAGGGATAGGAGGGTTTAGATTAATAAACCTCTATATAATTATTAGGTTTATAAACTATATCAGGAGTAGAATGATTTATATTTCTACTTTTTGGTATTGCTCCCAAATTAGAGGTAACTAACAGTGAATTTTCAATAAATTCTTTATATATTTTATTGTTGTTATTATTTACACCCTGTTGGGAATTGTAAAAAGTGAGTAAATTCGCTACTGTGTCTCTTTGCTTTTTAGACAGGACATCTTTATTAGCTACATCCTTTGGGGGTTTTCTGTTACCCTCCCCCAACCTATTTGAGTGTATATTTTTTTTTTTTTTTATTATTATTATTATCCTTTGTGATGTGAAACATATCCCTACATAATTTTTTAGTTTTTGTCTCTATAAGATTATTTTCGTAGCTTTACAAATTCCTATTTGCATCCATATTGATGGTATCATAATATACTGTGGTCTCAAATTGTTTAAGTTCCTCTAAGCACAGTTCACATTTTTTAGCTGCTGTTTCTGCTAACTCTTTACGTTTTGTCAATCAAGAGAGAAATAAGATCATACAAACAGTTGTCTAAAATAACTCTCCAGTCTGTGGAAAAAGTCACATCCTCTGGAAAGGAACTGTAAAAATGTATCATTAAGCCTTTTGGTATAATCTTTGTGTTTTACATAATTCCAGAAATTCTGCATCTAATTCGTGCCAAATTTCAGTTTTCATATTCTTCTCAAAATCAAAGAAAAGGTTTCTAATCCTTTTCTTATCTTCCAAGGGGGTTTCTGTCTCTATAGGTCTTAAAGTAAGTTCATTTAAGTTCAATGAAAAAATACCAAAAATGCATAAGGACCCGGATAATCCACCCGGAAGACCCATATAAACTTGACAAGTTTTCTCTCACATTATATAGATTTACATCTACAGGAATATGTAAAATCACTACCATCCCATTTAAAGGATTCAAACCAACTTATACGCAAATTACAAAACCTTGAATGCAATGAAGACTGTCCAATCATGACATTAGATGTAAATGCTTTGTACTCTAACATAGATCATAAGTTAGGGGTACAAGCTGTTAAACATTTCCTGGAAGAAAGGGATATTATGCCAGAAGAACAGATTGAATCCATACTTGATGGTCTGGACTTCATCCTCAAACACAATGTATTTGAATTTGAGGGTGCATTATATTTACAGCAGCTCGGTACAGCGATGGGTACGATGGTAGCCCCAACTTTTGCAAATTTATTTATGGGGCTATTCGAATCCCTGTTGACTATCAATGCATTCAAGTACAAAAACAATATAACGATGTACAAAAGATACATCGATGACCTAACAATAATATGCAAAGGTGACCGCAATACTGCTGAATCAATGATTGAAGAATTAAATCAAAATTCGCAGGGTATTTCTTTTACCTCCAACATCAGTTCTAATGAGGTAGTATATCTAGATCTACTAATCTCACAAGAAAATAACAAGTTTACAATGAAAACGCACTTTAAATCAGTTGATGTAAATGTATACTTGGAATATAAAAGTGCCCACTATTGTAAGTGGAAAAATAATATTCCATATAGCCAATTGTTACGTATCTGTAAGAATAACACCAGAAAGGTAGATTACATAGTACAATCTAGAATTATAACAAAAAAGTTTTTGGAGAAAGGTTACCCAAAAAAACTGGTCAAACAAGCCTATGCTGTCAATTTGGCTAAATCCCAAGAGGAATGTATGGAAGGAAAGAATTTTAAAATGGAAAAAAATAATAACAAAAATATAATCGATAAGAGAGACCAAGATTCCCAAAAAAACTATAAAGAAAATAATAATCTGGAAGGAAAGAGAAAAAATGAGAGATGGTACTTTAATTTTGTCACCTCTTATTATAGGAATAGCAGACAAATCAGATGCATATTGTAGAAGCATTGGCATATTTTATTACAAGACCCAATATTAAGAAAATTGATACTTCACAAACCAGGAATGACATTGTGAAGGGGCCGTACTATTAGAAACATCGTGGCCTCCAGTCGTTTGCTAAAATTAACATCTACACAAAGTAGCCCCAACCCTAAAAAAATTAAAAATTCCTGTCAACCAATATAGATATATTTTAGTTCACAGTATATATAATCACAGTATAATATATATGTATGTATATATATTGTATATACTCGTGTATAAGCCGAGTTTTTCAGCCCAAAAATTGGGCTGAAAAGTCCCCCCCTCAGCTTATACACGGGTCAATATGGTAATGGCCCCCAAATGCTGGCACTCGCCCCCCCCTGTGTGGTAAGGGCCCCCCCCACTGCTTAACTTACCATCCCTGGTCTTCTGCACCGCCGGTCTTCTGTGCTCCGTCCTCCATACTCCCGTCTGGCTGCATCCGGGATCCCCGGCCGTTGCACGATGACGTCATCGTAACTGAGACGGCCGGGGATCTCGGATGCAGCTGGACAGGAGCACGGAGGACGGAGCACAGAAGACCGGCGCGGTGCAGTGCAGAAGACCTGGGATGGTAAGTTAAGCAGTGGGGGGGGGGCCTTACAACAGAGGGGGGTCGAGTGCCAGCATTTGGGGGCCTGTATATTCCTGGGGCTGCTATATACCCCTGGGGCTGCTATATACCACTGGGGCTGTTATATACCCGTGGGGCTGCTATATACCACTGGGGCTGCTGTATATACTGCTGGGGCTGCTGTATATACTGCTGGGGCCTGTATACCACTGGCGCTGCTGTATATACTGGTGGGGTCTGTATATACCACTGGGGAGGCTGCTGTAATACTGCTGGGGTCTGTATATACCACTGTGGAGGCTGCTGTAATACTGCTGAGGTCTGTATATACCACTGGGGAGGCTGCTGTAATACTGCTGGGGTCTGTATATACCACTGGGGAGGCTGCTGTAATACTGCTGGGGCCTGTATATACCACTGGGGAGGCTTCTGTAATACTGCTGGGGCCTGTATATACCAGTGGGGGAGGCTGCTGTATACTACCACTGGGGAGGCTGCTGTAAACTACCACTGGGGGGGCCTGTATACCACGCTGCTGGGGGCTGTATACCTGTGCTGGGGTCCCCCCTCAGCTTATACACGAGTCAATAGGTTTTCCCAGGTTTTGGGGGCAAAAGTAGGGGGGTCGGCTTATACACGAGTATATATATATATATATATATATATATATATATATATATATATTCACAGTATGTAGATGTGGTCACAAAAAATGCCTGTGTTGTAGACATATCAAACAGGGGCAGCATGCTATTGTATCAAAGAGTACAGGGGAGAGAATTAAGATTAAAGATAAATTTGCTTGCAATACTAGATTTGTTATCTACGTTATAACTAGGGATGCACTGGTATAATCATTACTATTCGGTACTCGCCAAATAGTAACGATATTCAGGCTACTCACTATTCTGCGAGTTTCTTTCGATTACTCGTTAGGAGTAGCGAGTAATCCATTCACTTTCACAGTGTCTATATACACTGCGAAAGTGGAATAAAAGTTAATAAAAGTTGTTAAAAATAAAAAAAAAATGTCATACTCACCCATCTGAAAGCTGCATCAGGGACCCGAAAAGAAGACATCCCATGTACTGTTAGGACCTGTCAGTCTGATAGCCAATCAGATGGCCTGATGTCACAAACCACATGATCGCTACCAGCCACCACCTGATTGGCCAAGATTGCCAGGTCTTGAACATGCATCAATGACCTGGCATTCTGGCCAATTAGGTGGCTGGTAGTGATCCTGTGGTTTTTGACATTAGGCCATCTGATTGGCCAGATCGCTACCAGCCATCTGATTGGCTATCAGAATGACAGGTCCTAGCTGTACATGGGATGTCTTCTTTTCGGGGCCCCAGTGCAGCCGTCGGATGGGTGAGTATGATATTTTTTTATTGTTAACAACTTTTATTCACTTTTTTTCCATTTTCGCAGTGTATATAGAGATACACTGCGAAAGTACTCAGTTCTACATTCATTTTCATTGGACTCGCTATACTCGCATACCGAGTATCGGGACCTACTCGTTACGAGTATAGCACGTCCGAATATTGCAGTACTCGCTAATCCCTAATTATAACCTGTGAATGTGGCCACAGACAAAACACTAAAATTGGACTTTTAACACACAGCTTATCACATCATAATTTAATGACACATGGAAAGAAGTCCAAGATTAATAAAACCAGTTGAACATATTCCAGAAAATATATCTTACAGAATACAACAATTGAACAAAAAAGAGGCCTTCTGGATATGTAAAATACGTTGTTTTTATCCAGATGGCCTCAATGATAAATTGGAGAATATCTAGTAATTTGAGTTCCACTGGTAGTTTGCTACTCTTGGTTTAAAAATCAGCGGTTGATTTGCTGAGACAGATATTTGCTCTGCTGGTACGATGGGATCGCAGTGAGCAGAGCACTGGCCGTGGTCCTGAAGTCACAACAGAGAACAGACTATAGGGCTGAGGTTCAGCGACGTTTATAGCTGAACTCCTGCATCGGGCGTCCGGTTCCCGGATCCGATTCCTAGTCCGGCGTCATAGACCCCCATAATAGAGTGCCCCGTATCACGCCGGATCCTGCCGGGTCCGGGACAGTCCGATTCTCTCCGATTCTGTCCGATTTCAATATAGAGAGATATTGTTACAATAAGAATTAGAGAAATAATAGATATTAATTCAAATATATGAAGAAATTTCTGAAGAAATAGCTTGATACAATAAAAAATATAAAAAAAAATGTAGTGGTATTATGGAAAAGGAGAAAAACGTCCAACACTGAGGTGGGTAATTACACCCGGGTTGGGTGTATCTCCTTGAACTAATTAGAACACAACTTGTTACTAAGAATCTTCTTCTGATGATGAAGCAGATAGATATAAATACCCTGCCATTTTGTTATTAACCATATCTGAGGAAGGCTATTGCTGAAGAAAATCTAGCCGAAACGCATTGTACACTTTGTTATTTAGTAATTTATTTTTTATTAATTTCATTGTAAAAATGTTTTAATAAAGTGATTGAGGAAAGACAACAAATTCTAATCTCCATACTTGTGGGAGCGCCCTTTCCTCACCTCCGGATGTTTTATCTGAATTGTGCTGTAAAATGCTACTGTCAAGGTATTAGAATATGTACGACCATACACTGTATGTTTTCTTGTCAAGTACACATAAATCTTTATACGAAGTAGGATGACTGTAGCATGTAATCCAGTAGTATTCACACTGTACAGATTTAAGTGCTGTATCCAACAAGAAAAATTGTACACAAGGAGCCATAGTAGGAATAAAAAGGTAAAGCTACAAAATTACATAATATAAAAAAAATGTAATGGTTAAAAAGTGGGAACCCAGCAAGTGGCTGCACAATATAGATAATTATACACATTAAACTTTAAATTGATTTTTATAATCACTTGTGGGAAATGCATAAATTGCAAAATCCTAAGTGATATGCCCAAAGGGAACAGAGTGCAATGAAACCCTCTTAATAATAAAATATCATATTATTATTGAAATATTGATTAAAATAATACAAACATAAAACAACTAGAAACCACAGGGGGCCACAGGTGAGATGTTAACTGTATGATAAATGGTGCATTGTATATTATGGAATATATGGTACTAGCTGTGAGCCCGATGCAAATGCATCGGGATTCTAGAACGTGCATTACTTTGATTATAGTAGTTATAGCTGTTAGCCTGATGGAAATGCATCGGGTGTCAAGAATATGTTTATTGTTTTTTTAAAGATTTTTAAATAATAATCCAATTATTCCAATGACATCTTTACACCAACTACATATATTTGTATTGTTGATATCTGTTAAGGAAAATTGAACTATTATGTTGTAAGGGTCTTAGAACAGAAAGTAGCAATACTTCTTAATGCGTCAATCGTTAGAATTGATGAATTAATAGTAGTAATGTGTGCATCAGCAATAGCATTATTATTAGCAGTAATAGCAGTATTAATTGCATTAGTAGCAGTATTATGAGCATTAATAACAGTATTAATAGCATTAATAGCAGTATTAATAGCATTAAGAGCAGTATTAATAAGAGTAATAGCATTATGAATAGCATTAATAGCATTAGTATGTGCATTAATGGCATTAATAATAGCATTAATAGCATAATTAATAGCATAAATAATAGCATTAATAGCATTAGTATTAGCATTAATAGCATTAATAATAGCATTAATAGCAATATTATTTGCATTAATAGCATTATTAGCATTAACAGCATTATTATTAGCATTAATAGCATTATTAATAGCATTAATAGCATGAATATTAGCCTTAATAGCATTATTAATAGCATTAATAGGATTATTATTAGCATTAATATTAGCATTAATAGCATAATTATTAGCATTAATAGCATTATTATTAGCAGTAATAGCATTATTATTAGCATTAATAGCATTATTAATAGCATAAATAGCATTAATAATACAATTAATAGCATTAATATTAGCATTAATAGCATTAATAGCATTATTAATAGCATTAATAGCATGAATATTAGCCTTAATAGCATTAATAATAGCATTAATAGGATTATTATTAGCATTGATATTAACATTAATAGCATAATTATTAGCATTAATAGCATTATTATTAGCAGTAATAGCATTATTATTAGCATTAATAGCATTATTAATAGCATAAATAGCATTAATAATACAATTAATAGCATTAATATTAGCATTAATAGCATTAATAGCATTATTAATAGCATTAATAGCATGAATATTAGCCTTAATAGCATTAATAATAGCATTATTATTAGCATTATTAGCATTAATATTACCAAAAATAGCATAATTATTAGCATTAATAGAATTATTATTAGCACTAATAGCATTAATAATAGCAGTATTAGCATTAATAATAGCATTAATAGCATGAATATTAGCCTTAATAGCATTAATAATAACATTATTATTAGCATTATTAGCATTAATATTACCAAAAATAGCATAATTATTAGCATTAATAGCATTATTATTAGCACTAATAGCATTATTAATAGCAGTATTAGCATTAATAATAGCATTAATAGCATTATTAATAGCATTAAAAGCATGATTATTAGCTTTAATAGTATTAATCATATCATTAATAGCATTATTATTAGCATTATTAGCATAAATAGCATAATTAGTAGCATTTATAGAATTTTTATTAGCAGTAATAGCATTAATAGCATTAATAGCTTTAATATTAGCATTAATAGCATTAATAGCATAATTAATAGCATTAATAGCATTATTAATTGCAAGAATAGCATTATTAATAGCATTAATAGCATTATTAATTGCATTAATAGCATAAATAATAGCATTAATAGCATAAATAATAGCATTAATAAAATTAATAGCAATATTATTAGCATTAATAGCATTAAGAATAGCATTAATAGCATGATTATTAGCCTTAATATCATTAATATTAGCATTAATAGCATTATTACCATGAATAGCATTAATAATATCATTATTAACATTAATAGTAGCATTAATAGCAGTATTAATAGGATTATTAGCATTATTATTAGCATTAACAGCATTATTATTAGCATTAATAGGATTATTAATAGCATTATTAGCATTATAATAACATTATTAATAGCATTAATAACATTATTGGTAGCATAAATAGAAGTATTAATAGCATTATTAGCAGTATTATTAGCATTAATAGCATTATTATTAGCATTAATAGCATTATTAATAGCATTAATAACATTATTAATATCATGAATAGCATTATTAGTAGCATTAATAGCAGTATTAATAGCATTAATATAATTATTATTAGCATTTTTATTTTATAGTGTAATTATTGTGATGTGTATGATTGTATATTAATGTGAAAGTAAGTGAGCTAATTTTTACCATTGAGAAAGATGTATGAATGAAGCTGGAATGTGATTGGCCGTAGTGAAATAGTAGAATTGATTTTTCCCATTGATAAAAATGTATGAATGAGCCTTGAATGTGATTGGTTGATGTGTATTTGAATGTGATTGGTGCATTTTGGATCCGTGGGCGGG
Source organism: Allobates femoralis (assembly GCA_033576535.1). Lineage (NCBI taxonomy): Eukaryota > Metazoa > Chordata > Amphibia > Anura > Aromobatidae > Allobates > Allobates femoralis. Next base: position 496,083,467 of record JARQOC010000004.1, read on the forward strand.
GCTTCCAGAAACTCGCGGCGGGCATCTTTAAATCTCACTCAACGGAGCGGACCGAAGAGAGAACATCCAGGACTCGGAGCTCGCTTGAGGAAGAAAGAAGACCCCTGAGGCCGGAGGAAGAGGATGCCTGGGCCGGATGGAAGACTCGTGGCCCGGGCTGAAGGAAGAGGACGCCTGGGCCGGATGGAACACTGGAGCTGACGAATCAGATGTGATGAAGACAGGTAAGTGATCGACGGCGTCGGGGCTGTGCGGACATTATGGGGGGGGCTGTGCGGACATTGTTGGGGGGGGCTGTGCAGACATTGTGGGGGGGGGGCTGTTTGGAGATTGTGGGGGGGGGCCATGGGAACATTGTGTGGGGGGGCTGTGGGAACATTGTGTGGGGGGGCTGTGCGGACATTGTGGGGGGGGGCTGTGCGGACATTGTGGGGGGGGGGGGCTGTGCGGACATTGTGGGGGGGCTGTGCGGACATTATGGGGGGGGCTGTGCGGACATTGTTGGGGGGGGCTGTGCAGACATTGTGGGGGGGGGGCTGTTTGTGGAGATTGTGGGGGGGGCATGGGAACATTGTGTGGGGGGGTGTGGGGAACATTGTGTGGGGGGGCTGTGCGGACATTGTGGGGGGGGGCTGTGCGGACATTGTGGGGGGGGGCTGTGCGGACATTGTGGGGGGGCTGTGCGGACATTGTGGGGGGGCTGTGCGGACATTGTGGGGGGGCTGTGGGAACATTGTGGGGGGGGCTGTGCGGACATTGTGTGTGGGTGGGGGCTGTGGGACATTGTGGGGGGGCTGTGGGAACATGTGGGGGGGCTGTGCGGAACATTGTGGGGGGGGCTGTGGAACATGGGGGGCTGTGAAATTGGGGGGGGCTGTGCAACATTGTGGGGGGGCTGTGTGAACATTGTGGGGGGGGGCTGTGTGAACATTGTGGGGGGGGGCTGTTGGAACATTGTGGGGGGGTGGCTGTTGGACATTGTGGGGGGGGCTGTGCGGACATTGGGGGGGGGCTGTGGGAACATTGTGGGGGGGGCTGTGGGAACATTGTGGGGGGGGCTGTGCGGACATTGGGGGGGGGCTGTGGGAACATTGTGGGGGGGGGTGTGGGAACATTGTGGGGGGGGCTGTGCGGAACATTGTGGGGGGGGCTGTGCGGACATTGCGGGGGGGCTGTGCGGACATATGGAGGGGGGTGCGGACATTGCGGCGTTGGGGGTGTGCGGTGCTGGGGGCGGTGCGGGGCTGGGGAGCGGTGCTGGCTGTGGATCGGGGTTGAGGGGGAGCACAGGGGGCAGCTCCATAGTCGGAGGTGGGCTGTGGGTAGCGGGGAGCGGAGGGGCTGCGCCGCCTCCGCTCCATGGTCCCGGGCGAGTTGTGGGAGCGGGGAGCGGTGGCAGCTCAGGCAGCGACTCGCAATGCTCGCTGCGCGGGCATTGCGAGTCGAGTTAGAACGACTCGCAATGGCCGCTGCGCGGGCATTGCGAGTCGAGTTAGAACGGCTCGCAATGGCCGCTTCGCGGCCAATGCTTCGCGTGTATCCACATGACCACGCCGGAAGTAGCGCCGAAAGGGGCAAAAAAGCGATTCGCGATTATATAATAGATTAGATTGTTTTAGTGCAGTTAACAGGTTTGTAAACAGTTATTTTCCTCTTTTACATTACAGGAAATTATCCAGTAGCACTATAACAACTGGCTGTAGTAAGAGGGGTTATATTTACACATACATTTTATAAGTGCAGTGAATAATAGTGAATAATACAGTTGAAACCAGACGTTGACATACGCTATATAAAAAGACACATATGCATGTTTTTCTCACTATTTGACATAAAATCAGAATAAACCTTTACAGTTTTAGGTCAATTAAAATGACCATAATTATTTATATTTGCCAAATGCCAGAATAATGAGAGATAATGTTTTAAGGGTGTGTGCTCATAATCAGTAATTGCAGCATTTTGGAAACAGCGTATTGTCACTGCGCTCCAAGTGCTGTGTTGTACAGTATCAGCATAGTGGATGGGATTTCATGAAATCCCATGGCCACTATGCTTCTCCTCACCGCAGCATGTTTCAGCTGCTATGCAACTTGCCAGACTTCGTCAAGTAAATTAAAATGCTGTGGAGTCAGAAGCGAACACTATCGGGTGCATGCAGGGAGAAGCTGCCCTGCACCCACCACAGATCAGGGATACAAGATGACTGTGATCTCCCTACGTGCACCCACAGATTCCCGCAGGACCAGAAACACTGCATCAAACACGCAGTGTCTCCGGATCATGTGCACACAGCCTAAGTCATTTTGATCACTTTCTGCAAGGACACAAGTTTGCATACACTAAGATTACTATGCCTTTAAACAATATGGGACAGCCCATATGATGATGTCATTTGTTTGGAAGGTTATTTGGCAACATCTGAATTTATTAGAGACACATCTGTGGAAGAATTTTAATGCACACCTGAAACACACTGCTTCTTTTTTTTAGCATCATAGGAAAATCTAAAGAAGTCAGTCAAGATATCAGGAAGAGAACTGTGGACTTGCACAAGTCTGGTTCATCCTTGGGAACAGCAGAAACAGACATGACATATTAGAAAGTATGGGAGCACACCCGTGATACTACAAAATATATACAACATTTTTATTAGAACAGTGTACAGACAAAAGGAAGTTGTACTCACACTATACTCTATATATACATGTGATTATTTAACAGGGTGTTTCAACCTCGAGTTTTGTTTCTCTTGCTATATAGTGGTAGATCCATGTAAGAGGTCTTGTGAACCCTCATAGATAGTGGTATATTCTTTGTAAAGCAGAGAGACTATACTCCTAACTGGAGTGACACACTTTCACTTCCAGACTGATTGATCCCCTGACCTAGGAGTGACCTCCTACTGTTTCCTATACATTAAACTCTGAGCCCCGCTGGGTTCTGATTTATTTTTTGACTGTCTATGTTGATATATAAATTGCTGCAATCAACTTGTTTGATCTGACATTTGTCATATATAATGGAGCCCCTGTCTGGTCCAATTACCAATTTTAAATGGTTTTAACTTCCTTTTGTCTGTACACTGTTCTAATAAAAATTTTGTATATATTTTGTAGTATTACGGGTGTGCTCCCATACTTTCTAATATGTCATGTCTGTTTCTACTGTTTTCATGTGTTGGTTCCATGACATGGTGAGCACCCACCTCTTACTTGAATAGAACCTTGTGGTGCTCCTCTTTCTCCTAATGGTTCATCCTTGGGTGCAATTTCCAGATACATGAAGGTGCCTTGTTCATCTGTACAAACAATTATACACAAATACAAACAAGATTGGAATGTCCAGCAATCAAACCGCTCAGGAATGAGATGGGTTCTGTGTCGTAGAGATGAACGTGCTTTGATCCCACATTGGCAGGACAAGGGAAGTGTCCAGCAACTGTGCATTACAGTGAGCATGGACCTACGATGTCTGACGCAAAACAGAAAAACAACAGACAGGGAGACACAAGAGGGAAAATACAGTGGAGCATCCTGCTCATAGGGAATGGGGGAGAGGTGACCTCCTCCACTTACCTATGGCTGTGCCCTGATCTCCCTATTGTCCCTATTTGAGTGTTTTCAACTCGTCGCCGAGCAGGATACCAATGATTTTCACTGGCCTTGATGTTAGCCCTCAATAGAAGTAGCCGGGTGAGAGCACTAGTCCCATACACTACAATAAAGGAGACAAGCGGGAAGGGGAAGACTGACAAGGAACAACCAGGCAGTAACTTCATGCCTGCTGCCACTTTTACTAGGCAGCAGTTGGCTTAGTAACAATCAGGTTCTCCAGAGAGCTTCCTTCACCTCAGGAAGCTTTGGTCAGAATGAGTTCAATCACCAGCAACAGCATGCTGGAACCATGTGATATGTAAAAGGAAAGGAGTAATCACAGAATTGCCACACCTGGACATTACCTGGCTGGCTTGCTGGCAGCAGAGACTGATATTTACTCCTCAACTGCCAAAGGAAAAAAGCACGTTTGATATGAAGTCTCAATATAGACATGAGACAAAGGTCCAAAATCAGTCACAAGTCTCCCAGGTAAGAGAAACCATCATGACAGTACCTCCCCTTTAACGAGGGGCCTCCGGACCCTTAAGAGCAGAGTAGGCAGATAACATCGATGGAAAGAATGACATGACCTATCAGCATTCACTCCAGTAAGCTCCTATCCCTCAATGATATCACCTGTGCAGCTTGGTAAAAATATAGTAAATGTCGGCTCAGGAGACAACACATCTCTTGAGCCATGACCTGTGAAACATGTGATGGTACCTTTACACGCCGCTACTGCGGGTAGCAACAGATAGGCACTGCACGTGCTCGTTTTCAACAGTTGCTAACAGTACCTGATGCCGCAAATACACGCCGCCACAAGGTGCTCCACAGAAGGTATTTTAGTTCCCCGGAAGTGCCGACAGGTGCCGCAGGTTACCTTCTGTGGAGCACCTTCCCTGATTTACACGCCACTACAACAAGGGAGTATGGGCGTACATATTGTGCGCCGTAACTATATAGGCATGACAGAGTTGTGTATTACACAACGCTCGTACGGTGATTGGACAATGCAATAACATCATGATTGGCCAGCCAGCGCAGGGAGGCTGCCTAATACATGACGCTATAGCAAATGTGTATTGTGACTGGTCAGCTCGTTAAATATGCAGCCCTGTGCAGGGACAGCCAATGGGTACACAGTAGTCCCCACCAATGATAGCTGATGGGGCGTGGTATACATGACGCTGTGGCACGCCCCAAGTAACTCAAATACCGTGCCTGTGCCCCGATTACATGCCGCCACCATAGGGGTTATACCTGCTTGTTTTTCAGCACGGCTGAAAGACAGGTATCCAAAGAGACAGGAAGGTACAACCTGAATTACACGCCGCCACTTCGCGGTGTTTTGAAGGTAAAAGGTTCAATTGTCTCCGACACCTGCCGGTTTCTACCTTTCGGTAGCGGCGTGTAAAGGTACCATTTCAGGTACCAAGAACTGTGGGTAGCTCCAACCTGACAGCTGAAGGGTTAACAATGTCCGTCACCCGATACGGACCGACAATCCCAGAGCCCAGAGCCCCGAAGCACAGGTCCACTTGATGGCATTAGTGGATACCCACACACAGTCATTCACATGCAGGTCCTGATTTGCACATTTATTACTAAGCATGCATTTTTTGGAACATGAACATCCCCTTAAAGAACCGACAACAGAGGTGATACCCTGAAACCGGCAACTCCCACAATGATAAACTGGAACTTCCGTAGGGGCAACAATCCCCCCTTCACCACCTCACCTGGGGGGAACATGTAGGCCCAGAAGGAACCTGGGCAGAGGGAGACACCGTGCATCTTCTCTCTGGTTGCACCTCGTGCACATTAACCGGAGGAGAGGAAAGTACAGAGGAAATTAGTATGCCCAGGACGCCTTCCTCAAAACGACCTGGGGAGGGTGGGCCTTCAGATAGTGTATTAAGAGAGTACACCTCTGACAGAATTGACTTAAGAACCGTACATTCAGGAGGCGTGTTGTATGGACAACTCTTCTCACGGAACTCTGGAGGAGAGACTGAGGCCTAGCTATATCCTGAAGAGTGGAAATGGTATCCCCTCTTGGAAGAAACATACACACCCACGTCGCCACCCTCCACACAACCTGGGTAAGATGGCTTTTGAGGTGTTTGTCTGGAGATGGATGGACAAACCCCAATGAGGTGACCCTTAAGCACTCAGTAAAACCATGCCCCCATCCCATGACGAACTACAGATGACCTAACATGAAGGGACATCCCCATCTGCATAGGTTCCTCCACCTGCTCCTGTGGGACTACACAACCGCATAGATGGAGAGTCAATCAGTAGAGAGAAAGCCCATGATTCTGGAACTCCTCGCATTAGGGAGACAACAATCCCCACTCTCCGTTCTTCGCTCTCCGAAGAACATGGGCGAAGCCTGAAATATAACTTTCAGACCTCCTGGAACTTCTGAAACTTATCATGCCCCCCCCGAAAACCTATCAGGGTGGGTAAACTTGGGTACTATCTGGGTCTGAGCCTGGGCAGAGACCAGCAAGCCTGTGATATATCGCAGCTGCTGCACCACCTGTTCCTGCAGATCCATCATCTCCTGTGACAGAGTCTGCTTAAACTGGGGAACGCAGCTGCAGGATCCATAATGGGTCCAAGAGGAAAAAAAGTATAGGGCTGGTGATAATGTCACGCTTGGACTAAGGGGAGTATCCAGCAACTGTGCATTACAGTAGTGCATGAACCAACAATGTCCGGCACACAACAAAAAAAACAACAGACAGGGAGAAATTTGGGAGATAAATACAGTGGAGTGCCCTGATCTCCCTACCATCCTTGTACAAGCTCTTTAAACTCATCGCCGAGCAGAATACTTACGCACTTCATTGATCCTGATGTTAGCCCTCAATAGGGAAAGGCCAGTGGGAGTGCTAGTCCCATTCACTACAATAAAAGAGACAAGAGGGAAGGGGAAGACAGACAAGGAACAACACGGCAGCAGCTTCACGCCTTTTGCCACTTCTCCTAGGCAACAGACGGTTCAGTAATGGTCAAGTTCTCCAGAGAGCTTCCTTCAACTCACGAAGCTTTAGACAGAATGAGTTCAATCACCAGCAACAGTATGCAAGAACCATGTGATATGTAAAGGGGAAGAAGTAATCAACGAATGGCCACACCTGGACAAAACCTAGGTATCTTGCTGGCAGCAGAAACTGACATTATGGCTATGTGTGCACTTGCCGGCGGGTTTCTCGGCAGCAGCTGGGCGGACCCGCCAGGAAGCTCCGGAGCCGTCCACCGGCTTCCTGGCGGGTATGTGCGACGGGAGCCGGGCGGGTAACGGGCGGTAGCCGGCGGTTGCACAGCGTGTTCTCGCCGGCGGGTCTGCAGCGGCTGGAAGCAGCACATGATTCTGCTTGCAGCCGCTGAAGAACCGGCGGTTTATAGAACATGCTCATTCTTTGCTAACCCGCTGGGAAACCTGCGGGTTAGCAACGGATGAGCCTGTGTAAACCGCCGGTGTGTGCACAGCGTTGGTCGGTTTACATTGGTTTTAATGTTAATCCAAACGCCGGTTTGGATTAACATAAATTTACATAAACCTAATGTAAACAAACCGGCGGTTTACACAGCTAAACCGCCCAAAACCCGGCAAGTGCGCACATAGCCTAACTCCTCAACTGCCAAAGGAAAAAAGCACTTTTAATATGAAGTCTCAATATAGACATGAGGTCCAAAACCAATAAGAAGTCTCTCAGGTAAGAAAGACGATCGTGACAGACATGTGCATATCAACCCAAGAACTAAAGCAAAAGAATTTGTGAAGATGAGAACGGAAGCTGGTAAGATTGTGTTATTATCCACAGTGAAACGAGTTCTGTATCAACATGGGCTGAAAGGCTATTCTCCCAGGAAAATTTATTACTGCAAAAGAAACATAAAAATAGCCAGATTACCATTTGCAAATGCACACAGGAACAAATACCTAAATATTTGCAGTCATGTCCTGTGCTACAGGAGGGACTGGTGAACGTCACAAAATAGATGGCATCATGAGGAAAGAAGATTATGTGGTAATACTGAAGCATCATGTCAAAACATCAGCCAGGAAGTTAAAGAGGACCTGTCACCCGCCCCAAAGATTTCAGTCTAAAGGTAGCACTGAATCCTGTCCTGCTCAGTGTATACAGCATAACACTGAGCAGGGCGGGATAAATTGCTGCTGACAGGGTGGGAGGCGGGAGACGGAGCAAGGGCCGACAATAGGAACATCTCGCTCTGCACCTGCGTGTGATAGCACAAGGAGACGCAGGCGCAGAGCAAGGAGAGCTGACAGGACATCAAGGAGGTGGCCAGGGCAGGGAGGAGGGAGGAACATAGAAGCAGGGGACAGGAATAGCCCCTGGGAAGGACCTGACTCATGTGGATCTGGTAATGCCCTCCTGACTCAGTTGTACACATTTTAAAAGGCATTTTACATACATTTCATGAATTAGACATCAGAAACACATGGGGGACCCCATGCCTGAATGCAACATACATGCTGCATTCAGTACTGCCTTTAGATTGAAATCTTTGGGGGGTGACAGGCTCTCTTTAAACTTGGGTGGAAATGGGTCTTCCAAATGGACAGTGACCTAAAGCATACTACCACACTGGTTACAAAGTGAATTAAGGATAACAAACTCAATGTTTTGGAGTGGCATCACAAAGTTCTGATCTCAATCCTATTGAAATTTTATGGGCAAAGTAAAAAAGGCAGGTGCGAGCAAGGTGATCTACAAACATGGCTCAGTTACACCAGTTCTGTCAGGAGGAATGGGCTCTAATTCTTACCAACTATTCTGAGAAACTTGTGGAAGGATATCCAAAAAAATTGACCTAAGTCGTACAGTTTAAGGGAAATGGTACCAAATCATAATGAAATGTATGTAAACTTGTGACTGTTCAGAAAGTAATAGAGAATACTTTAAGGCATTTTTATTTAATTATTCCGGCATTTGGCAAATATAAATAACTACTAGATTAAGGTCCGATGCTATCGCATCGGGAGGGTTGGATTGCACCACATCCAAGATGGCATCCAGAAAGTCTCGCTAGACTTCCAGAACGCCATCTTGGATGAGGTGCGATCCATAATGGCGGGTGGGAATTATCGCGAGACTTCCTGGCCGCCATCTTGGATCTCGCGAGATTCAACATGGCGGGAGGGTAGTCTTGAGAGAAATCATCGTCGAGGATAGATGTCGCGGCAAATCCAACATGGCGTCGGCGTCGCGGAAAAAAAGATGGGATATCAGCGGAGAAAATCAGATGTCGGCGGCGGCGTGCAGGAGACGATCAGCTGTCGGCGGCGTGTTAGTGGACGGGTGTCGGTGAGTATAGATGTCGGCGTGAGAGTACATGGGGGTATGAGTGTGGAGGTACGAGTGTGAGACTGTACAGAGAGGGGGGGTGTATGTGAAGTAGCCAGGGGATCGCATGTGTAGGGAGGTGCAGAAAGAGAGGGGGGTTGTGGTGAGGAGTGTGATGGTGTGTCAGTGGAGATTGTGAGGCACAGCAGAGGCCTCCGATGGCGGTAGTGGGGCTTTGAAAGCCCCCTACTGCCAAAGGTTGGCCATCTTGGATCACCCGCGACGGGTGTACAGGCAGCTTCTGTCACGGATGTCACGTAGCGATACAGTTACATAGCGACAGAAGTTGGCTTAGGGCTTTTATTATAATAGATAGAATACATACAGCAGTACCGGTGTGCAGCGGTGCCTGTGTGCAACGGTGCCGGAGTCCAAGAGGGAACAGCAGGCGGGTGCAGTCAGGAGGGGGCCGGGGGACAGTGGCCGGGTGAGGGCAGGAGGGGGCCGGGGAACAGCAGGCAGAAGGGGGCCGGGGAACAGCAGCCATGTGCGGGCAGAAGGGGGCCGAGGAAGAGCGGCCGGGTGCGTGCAGGAGAGGGGCGCGGGACAGTGGCCAGATGCGGGCAGGAGGGAGCTAGGGAGACAGCGACCGTGTGCGGACAGGAGTGGGCCAGGGGGGCAGCGGCCAGGTGTGGGCAGGAGGGGGCCAGGGAACAGTGGCCGGGTGCAGGCAGTAGGGGGTGGGGATGGCCCTCCTGGACGTACCCGGCCGCTGTTCCCCGGCCCTCTCCTGCCCGCAGCAGAGTGCTTAGCAGAGTATACAGCGACTCAGTGGTTAGCAGAGTTTACGGCGGCTCAGTGGTTAGCAGAGTATATGGGGGCTCAGTGGTTAGCAGAGTATACGGGGGCTCAGTGGTTAGCACAGTATACACTGGCTCAATAGTTAGCACTGTATACGGAGCCTCAGTGGTTAGAACTCTATGGTGGCTCAGTGGTTGGCACTGTATATGGTGGCTCAGTGGTTAGCACAGTATGGTGGCTCAGTGGTTAGCACTGTATGGTGGCTCAGTGGTTAGCAATGTATGGTGGCTCAGTGGTTAGCACTGTATGCTGGCTCAGTGGTTAGCACTGTACAGTGGCTCAGTGGTTAGCACTGTAAGGTGGCTCAGTGGTTAGCACTGTATGGTGGCTCAGTAGTTAGGACAGTATGGTGGCTCAGTGGTTAGCACTGTGCGGTGGCTTAGTGTTTAGCAAAGTATGGTGGCTCAGTAGTTAGTACAGTATATGGCCGCTCAGTGGTTAGCACTATATGGAGGCAGAGTGCTTAACTCTGTATGGAGGCTCATTGGTTAGCACAGTATGGTGTGTCAGTGGTTAGCACTGTATAAGGTGGCTCAGTGGTTAGCACTGTATAAGGTAGCTGAGTGATTAGCACTCTATGGTGGCTGAGTGTTTAACACTGTATACGGTGAGTCAGTGGTTAGCACTTTTTGATGGCTCAGTGGTTAGCAGTGTATATGGTGGCTCAGTGGTCAGCACTGTACGGTGGCTCAGTGGTCAGCACCGTACGGTGGCTCAGTGGTCAGCACCGTATGGTGGCTCAGTGGTCAGCACCGTAAGGTGGCTCAGTGGTCAGCACCGTACGGTGGCTCAGTGGTCAGCACCGTACGGTGGCTCAGTGGTCAGCGGAGGACGGGGGCAGAGTGGTCAGCGGAGGATGGGTGGAGGGGCAGAGTGGTCAGTGGCAAAAGTGACGGCGACATACTTACTTCCCGGCCGCCATCTTTGTTTCGGCCTGTCCGGGGTGGTGACATTCAAGATGGTGGCCATCTTGCATGTCGCCACTCTGAACAGGGCGAAACCAAGATGGCGGGCAGGAAGTCTCGCGATACTTCCCGGCCGCCATCTTGGTTTCAGCATGTCCGGGGCAGCGACATTAAAGATGGCGGCCGGGAAGTCTCGCGAGGCGAGACTTCCCAGCCACCATCTTGCATGTCGCCGAACTGGACAAGGCGAAACCAAGATAGCGGGCGGGAAGTATCGCAAGATTTTCCGGCCGCTATCTTGGTTTCGCTCTGTATGGGGCGGCGACATGCAAGATGACGGCCAGAGCGGCAAGAGGCAAGATGACGGGCAGGAAGACAGAGGCATCGCAGATAAGAGGATGGGGATGGGTGGTGAGTATAATGTGAGCGTGGAGGGGCAAAGCAGGGGCAGAGCAGCAGCTTATAATCGGTAGTGGGGCAGTGAAAGTCCCCGCTACCGACAAAGCGGCAGCCATATTGGTTAGGGTTTGAGGTAGTTCTAAGCCAGCTTATGTCGGATGTAACGTAGTGATATTGTTACATATTGACGGAAGTTGGCTTAGGGCTTTTATCATAATAGATAGTAATCCTAATTGACTTAAACAAGAAAGGTTTCTTCTGATTTCATCACAGACTCTATTTACATATTCTGATTTCATGTCATGTAGTAAGAAAAACATGCACAAGTATCTTTTTATATACCGTAGTATATGTAAACTTCTGATTTCAATTGTAGGTATTAGTTTTTAGGGAGGAGTAAATCAAAGGAGGAATCCCTGTGTAGCTGAATCTATGAATGTATGGTGCATAGAGCTTATAGGGGTGAAGGGATGGCCCTTTTGTAATGGACAGTTACGTACGATATACAAAAAATTACAGTCCATGTCCTATTTGGGGACCAGGTAGTGTATACAACAATGTTTAAAAGGTAATGTAATAATATATAACAAGTTAATATGGTTGCATATGCAGATATTATCAGAAGGATTACAAAACAGCCTAGAAACAGCAAATATAGTAAATAACATCTATGGCTACTTTCACATAACGATTTTGTCAAATCCGATGCTGTCCGATATAAATCGGACAGCATCGGATCTAAACTGATCCCTGCAATCGGATGTCAAATAGGCATCTGATTCCGACATTCTGCAGGATCAGTTTGCCGGCTCCTTCTGTCACCTGTCAGCTGTTCTCCCCTCTGTTTCCCCCTCTTCTCCCCTGTGTGTCCCCCTCATCTCCCCTGTGTGTCCCCCTCATCTCCTCCTCATCACCCCTCTGTGTCCCCCTCATCTGCCATGGTGCTCCCCCTCTCTTTCCCCCCCTCTTCTCCCCTGTGTGTCCCCCTCATGTCCCCCAGTACTCCCCCTCCTTTCCCCTTCCTCCGGAATAAAAAATAAAAAAATCTTTATTCTCACCTGTCCACGACTCCCGTGGCGCTTCCAGCTGTCTTCTTCTGATCCTAGGACCTCTCGTGATGTCACAGTCACATGACTGGTTACCGCGGTAACTGGTCATGTGACTGTGACATCACGGCAGGTTCTACAGGCAGGAGATGCTGGAGACGCCGAGGGACTCGTGGACAGGTGAACATAGATGGTTTATTATTTTTAACCCCTGCCTTACTTAATTTTACTTCCGCAATGTATGTATATACATTGCAGAAGTAAAATTAGATGGTTAGGAACAGTTTTACTGTACTGAGCATTCTCAGTACAGTAAAATCGGGTCTGAGGACACATCAGATGTTTCCTCGGACCCTGCTCCATAGGGCCCCATGTTAAAAACATCGGACCAAATCGGATGTGCACTAAATGGCACCTGATTTGGTCCAATCTGATTTTGTCCGATTTTATTTTCGGTGCAAAAATCGGAGCATGCTCCGATTTTTGCACCGAGAAAAAAATCTGACAAAATCGGATTGGACCAAACCAGATGCCATTTAGTGCACATCCGATTCGGTCCGATGCCCATAGGGCTGCATGGGGGCCAAAATCGGTCTGATGCTGTCCGATTTTTATCGGACAGCATCGGACAACAGAAAATCGTAGTGTGAAACCAGCCTATGCCAAAGTATACCAGCTGGTGCCAATAGGAAACAGTGCAATAATAGTCACACCAAGGTGAAGATATATTTACAGGTTGGCTATCATTATTTGAAGAATGATAACTGTAACAGGTAATCCAGTAATATTCACACTGTACAGATATTTGCAAGAAATATCTGTTAACTGCACATAATAGACATCCATATATGAACACTTTTGCCTTAACTATAGCCACCATCTCTACTGTCTGCAGAGTGAAGAGGGTGCACAGTGTGAGAGGATCCTGCACACAAAGGAAGTGGTTATGTGTATTTGTATCGACCAAATAAATGGCTGCATTGTCGCAGGTGTACATGACACTATAAGGTAATATACACTTTATCTTTCTCATAACCATAAATTGTAACCAATAAATATTGATTGTCTAAGGCCCCTTCCACACTAGCCTTTTTGTCCAGATCCGCCAGATCCGGACTAAAAAACGCATCTGCTGAGGGTCTTGCCTAACGGCTGCACTTGCGGCAAGCCCCATGCATTGCGTATGGGGCTTGTGGTAAGGTGCAGCAAGTGCGGTTGCAGCAGATGCGGCCGAGGAAAAAAAACGCGGTCAGCAGCGTTTTTTTTTCCGCGGTCGCACCTGCCGCAACTGCCGGAACCACACTTGCTGCACCTGCCGCACACTTACCACAAGCCCCATAGACAATGTATGGGGCTGTCCGCAAGCCTTCAGCGGCGGCCAATGAGCTGCCTCTCTGTGATGCGCGATTTTGGTTACAGACAGACTCAAAAAAGCCTTAGACAATTATATAGTAGATCATTGCCATAGTACCTGATGTTGCTATGAACAGTGCTGAGACCTGCATTTTACCACTTTACTATAGCACAGGTGTCAGCGCTTTTATATTGTAGGCAGTGAGGTCATTGTTGCCATAGTAACATCGGTTACCTTAGCAACTCGTTCAGAGTATAGCAATTACAAATATTATGGTACTCTCTCATCCCTGAAGGACACAACTTTTTGTATCTGTCTGAATATTTGCTACATTTATGGCTGGTTTTGACTAGAGCTTGTCTTTGATTGAACTGCTTCAGCAGTATCCATGTCTCTTGGACTTTGTTTTCCAAACTTGTATGTTTTTAGATAAGTTCTAAGCATTCATATTGTTTCAGGGTAGTAATAAATGGGTAGTTTGGCAGGTGTTTTTTTTAGACAAGCCATGCATTCTAAAATACTGACAGTGTACGAGCTTATTCTCCAATGAATCGACAAATCTGAATTGGACCAGAACTGGCAGATATGTAGATTCCTTGCGTCTCACTCCAAATAAGCTCCATTAGGAAACTTTCTTCATGACACTTGATAGTCTTAAATGGGTTTTCCACTGCAAGAACCACCATTCAGATTCTGCATGCTTGCCTCAAGTAAATTAAAAAAAAAAGCCTATACTAACATCCAGTGCCAGCGGTGTCGGTACTTGCATTCCTAGGGCTCATGTGACGTTGTGACAACACACGAACCCCTAGTTCAATCACTGCCACTTTCTGTCTCCCTGCCTTAGGACTAATTAATTAATTGACAGGAATTTAGCGCTGCAGCTGCCACTCGCTTCTTGTTAATTGCTTCTGCATCTGAAGAGACAAAAGACAGTAGTGATTGGACGCAGGTCTCCTGTGATGTCACAATGTCACATGAGCCCTGAAAACACAATTAGAGGTGACGTGGAATCAGAAGGGATTGTCCTAGTAGTGGACAACCCTTTTAATTCCATGCAAGATGCACACAGCTGTAAAAATGTCCTGGAAACTGCAGGATGTGTGATACTGGAAACTGCAGGCAAGTAGATAACTATGGAACTGGGAGCCACAGCACTAGGAACTGCAGTCAAGTTGTTGAGCACAAATAAACTAAAAGTCTTAATACCAAGACCCAAGTGTGAGTCTTGGAATTCCTCAAATAGGTTAGGAAGTTCATAACATGGGAGTTCGCCCGGCCACTTTCAAAGCCTGACGTGAAGCACAAGACAGTCTAGTGGGAACAGAGCCGATACTGATCATGAGGCTGTTCAGAAAGTCTTCTCATCCATGGACTGTTTCATTATGTTTATTTATCGTTTGGGCAGTTGCTATTATTTCCATTCTTATAAATTGTCTATTTTTCAGGGTTTATGATCCAGACACCTTTCTTCTGGTTCAATGTAATGCAGGACACACAGATCTAATCCGTTGCATAGTGCATGTTCCACAGACAAACCAGGTACAATTCAAATAATCAGTACATTTTAAGCAATCTGCCTGAAGCAAGAAATATAAATGATAATATGTTTCTATCTTTCCAGTATGCTTCCGTTTCATGGGACAGGACAGTCAGACTGTGGAAGGCTTATTATAAGGCAAACAATCAATACAGCCCTGTAGTTTAATCACAGAACTCTAATTTTATCATTAGCTAAAATAATGGCCCTGTCTATCAAAGCTATACAAGTGAAAACCTGACATTGTTGCCTGTGGAAAAACAATGGGAGCTGAAAAAAATGATGTAAAAATGAGAGCTGGTCCTTGATTGATGCTTATGAGCTTCAAAGTTAGGTACGGTAATGTTTGTATAAGGTATTTATGATTAACAGGGATAGTGATGTACTGATGCAAATTAGCATACCATAGAATCATATAAAGAGCAAATATTTACAAAGAAATAATTTCTCTTCTTACAAATATAAACTGTATCTTTTTACATAAAAACATAAAAACTGATTTTTTTTGTCTGAAATTAATAAAAATGATCATGCATTGTGCATAAAGTTGTATTTCATGATTATCCATATACCGTATGAAAAGTTAAGTGTATTTATGTGTATTCATGTGTGTATGGGTGTGTGTGTGTGTGTATTTCCACTAAAGGAATCCGCATCATTGCATCTACAATCACCAAATTTTGCACACATACACATTTTTGAGGGGTAATGTTAACCCCATGCCTTAAAGTCAGTTGCCAAAGAAGACCTATTTGTCAGTATTTGTGTATGTATGTCTACTCTACAACCATATATGGCAATATCACCCATACAGATAATAGTACTCTGTATTAGCCCATGCACAAAAATGTGTCCCAAGCAGGAAATACCAGTATGAGCCGGGTCATCCGCTGTATTTTTACCCCCTGGTGTGTCCTCGTCTGTTGTTTAGTGTAGTGCACCAGACATCATTGGTCCATGAGCCACTGTCATTCATGGTAGACGGACTTCCCTCTTGTGACAACATGGACTTTTTCAATGCATAGTATGGGTTGTTTCTTAAAATTTAGCCAGACAAAGTTATTTTGTTTAGTTAATTGTGATAAGCCACTCATTGTTTCTACAAGACTTGTAGAAGTCTGCTAGTGTTTAAAGTTTGTAATGTAATTATCTCACCCCTTTGTCAGGGAAGGTCAGAGGCTCAGAAAAGTTAATTATGCAAACCTTCCATTGTATTAATATGTGCACAGCTAGATTCTATGTAAATTATCTGTCTCTTCCTCGCCTCTGCCAGAAATGCAATACTACTAGAGATATTATGCATGCAACTTGAAATCTAGCCAATGAGAGCACAGTCTTAGTAAACCAATCATGAAGTTTCCAATGTTCTGAATTAAGTGCTCAGGGATATATAAGAAGATATACTTTGATGCCGACCAAGGGGATCAGAACCTGGTTTATAATACTACAAGGACTTCAGCATCGAATGCTAGGATTCAGCTGGGATATCATAGACTACATAAGGAAGAAACCCAGGTTGGGACAATCCAGTCACCTGGCTACAGACTTAGTGCTTGGTCAGCTTCCTAAATCTAGCATTATTCTTTTCTCAGTGGGTGCCCACTGAAAGCGGGGTGATGCTCGTTTGAAGTAAGTGGCGCTGGAAGCTCTGAGGCACAAATATTCTAATCTCAGGTGAGCCAGCAGAAGGGTGAGAAACCATTGCCTGTTACATTTTGTGTTTTGCTGGTTATGTGTTATATGCTGTTAACTGTTTGGGGATCCAAAAGAGCCTTAATATTGTGGTTCCCTCAAACTGTGTTGTCTGAGTAGTGTTCCGCCCACGGTTAAGGAGGTCAGGCGTTCAGTTGGGATGAGCCTTGGACCTTGCTGTCTTTATAAAGGCGGCCGGGCAAGCGGATGAGAGCACCCACTGACCGCCACACCCCTTATTCCAGCATGACAACACAGTCCCCAGTATACAGCAGGAAGTTGCACACTGACCTCAGTATACAGCAGGAGGAGTCACAAATACCAAGAATAATTAGCATTGACATGACACGAAATGTTGTAGGCTAACATTCTATTGTGACATCACTGTTTTGTTCTCTTCCATATATGGTAAGTTAAAGGTCACTTGATAAATATGCAGGCTAAATGTCAAAAGATTATCTAGAACTAGGGATGAGCGAGTAGCGCACTATTCTGACTCGCTATACTTGCAACGAGTAGGTCCCGGTACTCGGTACTCATTGCGAGTATAGCGAGTCCGATTACTTTCACAGTGTATCTATAGATACACTGCAAAAGTACCCTAAAAGTGATTAAAAGTTGTTAATAATAATAAAATTACATACTCACCTGTCCGACGCCTGCATCGGGACCGTCCCAGAAGACCTGCTATCACCGGACAAGGACTTGTGAGTTCCAGCCAATCAGATGGCCGGTAGCGATCTGGCCAATCAGATGGCGACACGTCACAACCACGTGATCGCTAGCGGCCACCTGATTAGCCAGATTGAAAGATCCTGGCAGTACACCTAGGACCTTGCGATCTGGCCAATCAGGTGGCCGCTAGCGATCACGTGGTTGTGACGTGTCGCCATCTGATTGGCCAGATCGCTACCGGCCATCTGATTGGCTGGAACTCACAGGTCCTTGTCCGGTGATAGCAGGTCTTCTGGGTCGGTCCCGATGCAGGCGTCGGACAGGTGAGTATGTAATTTTATTATCATTAACAACTTTTAATCACTTTTAGGGTACTTTTGCAGTGTATCTATAGATACACAGCGAAAATAATCGGACTACTCGCTACTCCCGAGTCCTCGTAAGATACTCGGAGAATAGCGAGTACTCGAATACCGCTACTATTCGTTGAGTTCCGAATAGTAGCAAATATACTCAGTGATAAAGGAAAAATCCGGCACCGGACCAAATTCTTCAATATTTGTGTTTTATTTTTTAGTGCATCACACAAATAAAATGATCATATCATGGGACCACAGCCCCAGCAAGACGCTGAACATGTTTCGGACATAGTCCTTCGTCAGCAGCATAAAATCACAATGACAAAATTTCCTTTTTAAACATTCAGAGACACACATAATTAATTACACACATGTGAAACATATTCTACTGATGACGTAGGTTGAAGACCTCCTACTTTGTTTTTTCATTTAATTACTAGATGTGAGTCTAGAATCTGGAGAGTGGAGAGAGAGAGGGAGAGAGAGAGGGAGAGAGAGAGGGAGAGGGAGAGGGAGAGAGAGAGGGAGAGAGAGAGGGAGAGAAAGAGAGAGAGATATAGATATAGAGATAGATAGATAGATAGATAGATAGATACATAGATAGATAGATACATAGATAGATAGATACATAGATATAGATAGATAGATAGATAGATAGAAAGGTAGATAGATAGATAGATAGATATAGAAAGATAGATAGAAAGATAGAAAGATAGATAGAAAGATAGATAGACAGATAGAAAGATAGATAGATAGATAGATAGATAGATAGATATAGATAGAAAGATAGATAGATAGATAGATAGAGATAGAAATATAGATAGATAGATAGATAGATAGATAGATAGATAGATAGATAGATATAGAAAGATAGATAGATAGAAAGATAGATAGATATAGAAAGATAGATAGAAAGATAGATAGATAGAAAGATAGATAGATAGATAGATAGAAAGATAGATTGATCGATAGATAGATAGATATAGATAGAAAGATAGATAGATATAGATAGAAAGATAGATAGATATAGATAGACAGATAGAAAGACAGATAGAAAGATAGATAGACAGATAGAAAGATAGATAGAAAGATAGATAGATAGAAAGATAGATAGATACATATAGATATACATATAGATGGATAGATAGATAGATAGATATAGATATAGATAGATAGAAAGATAGATAGATAGAAAGATAGATAGATAGATAGATAGATAGATAGATAAGAAGAAAAGATCCAGCGACACAGCTTGCACCTCTCGCACAATGTAGCGAGTGCATTGCAGTTTTTTTTTCCCTAGTATATATCAGACAAGGTGGAGTGGCTGGCTCCACCCAGCTGTAGATTGCACCCCCACCGGGCCCAGGTGCTCAGGGATCAGGATGAGGTCAGAAGGACCAGGGAGTCCACGGACAAGGATCTGGCAGGGATGTCAGCGCAGGACCCTCCGGACCCCGGGGCCGCCGAGAAGTGGCCGGAGGGCAGGCATACATTGGCCAATGGGTGTACCAAGAGCCCCGGTTTTTAATAAAAAAGTGAGTATTGAGTTTTTTAGAAAGAAACGGATGTTTCAATTTTTTTCTCAAACCATTTGCTTATTAGCATACACTTTTTGGTTAGATTGAGTGCAGCAGTGAATTTTTTGTTTCTTGTTGATCCAGCGACACAGCTTGCACCTCTCGCACAATGTAGCGAGTGCATTGCAGTTTTTTTTCCCTAGATAGATAGATAGATATAGAAAGATAGATACATATAGATATACATATAGATAGATAGATATAGATATAGATAGAAAGATAGAAAGATAGATAGAAAGATAGATAGATAGATAGATACATAGATAGATACATAGATATAGATGGATAGAAAGATAGATAGAAAGATAGATAGATAGATAGATACAGTTTAAAAACGGGTCACAGCACTTCTTTCCAAAGCGTATGTTGTTTATTCCAGCCTGGCACAGATGGCAACGTTTCGAGCCTGTCAGCTCTTTATCCAGCAACCACATTACAATTAAAGCAGTCTTTTATACACCTTTGGCTAATTACATCACTTCCTTTCACATAATTTACATAAATTCATTTCAATAACAATACCCTTCACCTAATTAGTAATCATGCTAGCAAATAATGTGACAGTGCTTCATATGCATCAGTAATCAGAAGTTTACATTCTTCGTTCTTAAATACAGTCATTTTCATGCTAATGATCTACAGTTCTGTACAGTATTTAACTTGTTTGTTTATGTTCTTATTAACTGTGTGTCATCTATTACAGTATTGAGCTGTCCGGGAGCGGCTTACCAGGTTCCTGTATCGTGGCATGTGTTCTCAGCGTCCCGGAAGCGCTGCTATGTGTAACTCGCTCGGCCCCCACCTTCGCTAGCGTGGGAGCCGCGCTATGCGTGCGCGGTGACGTCAACGCGTCCGCGCATGCGCATTTGTGAAACTCCGTCAATCTCCATCTTTGTTGGGGCAATTTTCGATCTGAGCGTGTCTTTATTACATCTCTTGTGCCTTACTCATTATATAAAGTGCTTTGTGCCTCTAAAGTGCTTGCCTTTATCAGTTGCTCTTTGTTTAATAGTGCTCATCTCTAAGATATAGTGCTTCCTTAATTATTAGCCTCATTATTTGTGCAAAATCGCTTTAGTGAATGTGACCTTCACTTTCATACGGGACATCCTCAGGTATATATTTATAGATCTATTTTTCCCCTTACTTATCCGCCCCGTATACTTGACTATTTCTTTTGGCCTAGGTAAAGCCAAAATCATTAACCCTTTATAAATTAGGGGCGATCCAGGGGTGATCCTGTTTTTTGTCCTCCTACTCTCTCATTCTGGTCACCATATGACACTGTGTTCATTATGCTAATGTGTTCTAAAAATCTATCTTAATTATTATCTTTGTGTTTTAATAAAACATACCCTCACAAAGGAATACGATTGATTAGTGCGCCATGTTGTATGTAGTTACCATACAGTGCTCCCTATATCGCCGCTCCCATTCCTTCAACACTGTGCAGACTCTATCAGCATTTTTTTGACCTCCTTCTGATTTCCGTGTCTTCATACTTTTCTATAAATAATTTAGGAAAAAATAGTGTTAATACTTCTGTGTCACTTAAAAACCTATTTAAAATACAAGCGTGGTTAAAATGCATACAATTTATTATGAAAGAGATTCCTTTCCTATTGGCTAGAGGGCGACTCCTAACTTATAGTCCACGTTAAGGCCACCGGGTTTTAAAGTGCCCAATTTTTTAATCCACTTTAATTCCTGTATCCTCAGTTGTTTCTCACGATCACCTCCTCTTCTCATCAATGGTATTCCATCAATTGCCCTAACTCTTAAATCCCACTCATCATGTCCTGCCTCTGTGAAGTGCTTCGATACTGGTAAATTCATTATCTTCTTCCTGATGCTGTACCTATGCTGGCTCATCCTAATCCTCAACTCCAAAGTCGTCTCACCTACATAATATTCTTTGCATGGGCACTCTAAAAGATAAACCACATGATCAGAGGCGCATGTAAAAAATTGTTGGATCTTATATGTCCTTCCTTTAACTTCATATAAATTTCCCTTTTTCATCAGTGGGCAATTGACACAACCTATACAAGGGAAATTCCCTGTTCTCGTTATGCCCGTTAGTGTGGTTTGTCGCTTAAATGACCCAATGTCCGACTGTACTAATCGATCCCTTAAGCTCCGACCTCTTCTAAAAGAGAAAAGTGGCGGTTCCTTAAACTCCCTTACTTCCGGTAAGCCATTGCTCAAGATCTGCCAGTTTCTTCTAATCGCCTGAGTTATCTCCCTGGACTCTTCACCAAAAGTTGTCACTACTGGTAACCTCCATCCTTTTCTTTGGGTGGTTCTTTCTTCCCTCCGTTTGTTCCTACTCTTTCTTAGGATTTCTTCTGGGTAACCCCTATCTTTAAACTTATCCATCAGCTTAATAATCGCTTCCTCTCTCTTCTCCTCATCACTGACAATGCGTCTTACTCGTTCAACCTGTCCTATAGGTATGGCCCTTTTCATCTCTATGGGATGGCTACTCTTAAAATGCAACAACCTGTTCCTATCTGTTGGTTTCACATGTAATGTTGTACTCAATTTCCTTCCTTCCAGCTCAACATTCACATCAAGAAACTGTATCTCCTTTTTTGAATGTACCATGGTGAATTTGATGCTGGTATCAACTGTGTTGAGGTACTTATGAAAATCGTCGAGCTCTTTTACATCACCTCTCCATATTAGGAACACATCATCTATGTATCTCCACCACTCCCGGACATTCCGGAAGTGGTGGGACACATAGACATGCTCCTCTTCAAGCACCGCCATGGTGACCCCGGCATACGCACACGCCATATGAGCCCCCATGGCGGTGCCCTTTAACTGTTTGTAGTATGTGTCCCCAAACAGAAAATAATTGGACTGCAAGCAAATTTCCAACAGATCAATTATCAGTTTTTTACTATCCTCGCCATATTGTGTGTTCTCTAACATCATCCTTACTGCTCTGATACCCCTATCGTGTTCAATGGATGTATATAATGAGACTACATCAAAGGATACTAGCATATCTCCCATACCCACTTCCAAGTTCCTCAATTTTTCCAGAAAATGTCCCGTATCACAAATGTAGGACCTTGCTGACTTTGCTAGTGGGTTCAGCAATTTGTCTAAAAAGATTCCCACATTATTAAAAACAGAGTCTACCCCCGACACTATTGGTCTCCCTGGTGGGCTTTCGATTGACTTGTGGATTTTTGGGACAATGTAAAGTACAGGTGTCCTCGGGCTATCCACTATTAAATAGTCCAGTAGCTCCTGGTCTATCAACCCGCCTAATTTAGCTGCTTCCAAGACTGTTTTTATATTTTTCTGTATCTCGAACTTCGGATCTCTAAATAGTTCGAGATACAGAAAAATATAAAAACAGTCTTGGAAGCAGCTAAATTAGGCGGGTTGATAGACCAGGAGCTACTGGACTATTTAATAGTGGATAGCCCGAGGACACCTGTACTTTACATTGTCCCAAAAATCCACAAGTCAATCGAAAGCCCACCAGGGAGACCAATAGTGTCGGGGGTAGACTCTGTTTTTAATAATGTGGGAATCTTTTTAGACAAATTGCTGAACCCACTAGCAAAGTCAGCAAGGTCCTACATTTGTGATACGGGACATTTTCTGGAAAAATTGAGGAACTTGGAAGTGGGTATGGGAGATATGCTAGTATCCTTTGATGTAGTCTCATTATATACATCCATTGAACACGATAGGGGTATCAGAGCAGTAAGGATGATGTTAGAGAACACACAATATGGCGAGGATAGTAAAAAACTGATAATTGATCTGTTGGAAATTTGCTTGCGGTCCAATTATTTTCTGTTTGGGGACACATACTACAAACAGTTAAAGGGCACCGCCATGGGGGCTCATATGGCGTGTGCGTATGCCGGGGTCACCATGGCGGTGCTTGAAGAGGAGCATGTCTATGTGTCCCACCACTTCCGGAATGTCCGGGAGTGGTGGAGATACATAGATGATGTGTTCCTAATATGGAGAGGTGATGTAAAAGAGCTCGACGATTTTCATAAGTACCTCAACACAGTTGATACCAGCATCAAATTCACCATGGTACATTCAAAAAAGGAGATACAGTTTCTTGATGTGAATGTTGAGCTGGAAGGAAGGAAATTGAGTACAACATTACATGTGAAACCAACAGATAGGAACAGGTTGTTGCATTTTAAGAGTAGCCATCCCATAGAGATGAAAAGGGCCATACCTATAGGACAGGTTGAACGAGTAAGACGCATTGTCAGTGATGAGGAGAAGAGAGAGGAAGCGATTATTAAGCTGATGGATAAGTTTAAAGATAGGGGTTACCCAGAAGAAATCCTAAGAAAGAGTAGGAACAAACGGAGGGAAGAAAGAACCACCCAAAGAAAAGGATGGAGGTTACCAGTAGTGACAACTTTTGGTGAAGAGTCCAGGGAGATAACTCAGGCGATTAGAAGAAACTGGCAGATCTTGAGCAATGGCTTACCGGAAGTAAGGGAGTTTAAGGAACCGCCACTTTTCTCTTTTAGAAGAGGTCGGAGCTTAAGGGATCGATTAGTACAGTCGGACATTGGGTCATTTAAGCGACAAACCACACTAACGGGCATAACGAGAACAGGGAATTTCCCTTGTATAGGTTGTGTCAATTGCCCACTGATGAAAAAGGGAAATTTATATGAAGTTAAAGGAAGGACATATAAGATCCAACAATTTTTTACATGCGCCTCTGATCATGTGGTTTATCTTTTAGAGTGCCCATGCAAAGAATATTATGTAGGTGAGACGACTTTGGAGTTGAGGATTAGGATGAGCCAGCATAGGTACAGCATCAGGAAGAAGATAATGAATTTACCAGTATCGAAGCACTTCACAGAGGCAGGACATGATGAGTGGGATTTAAGAGTTAGGGCAATTGATGGAATACCATTGATGAGAAGAGGAGGTGATCGTGAGAAACAACTGAGGATACAGGAATTAAAGTGGATTAAAAAATTGGGCACTTTAAAACCCGGTGGCCTTAACGTGGACTACAAGTTAGGAGTCGCCCTCTAGCCAATAGGATAGGAATCTCTTTCATAATAAATTGTATGCATTTTAACCACGCTTGTATTTTAAATAGGTTTTTAAGTGACACAGAAGTATTAACACTATTTTTTCCTAAATTATTTATAGAAAAGTATGAAGACACGGAAATCAGAAGGAGGTCAAAAAAATGCTGATAGAGTCTGCACAGTGTTGAAGGAATGGGAGCGGCGATATAGGGAGCACTGTATGGTAACTACATACAACATGGCGCACTAATCAATCGTATTCCTTTGTGAGGGTATGTTTTATTAAAACACAAAGATAATAATTAAGATAGATTTTTAGAACACATTAGCATAATGAACACAGTGTCATATGGTGACCAGAATGAGAGAGTAGGAGGACAAAAAACAGGATCACCCCTGGATCGCCCCTAATTTATAAAGGGTTAATGATTTTGGCTTTACCTAGGCCAAAAGAAATAGTCAAGTATACGGGGCGGATAAGTAAGGGGAAAAATAGATCTATAAATATATACCTGAGGATGTCCCGTATGAAAGTGAAGGTCACATTCACTAAAGCGATTTTGCACAAATAATGAGGCTAATAATTAAGGAAGCACTATATCTTAGAGATGAGCACTATTAAACAAAGAGCAACTGATAAAGGCAAGCACTTTAGAGGCACAAAGCACTTTATATAATGAGTAAGGCACAAGAGATGTAATAAAGACACGCTCAGATCGAAAATTGCCCCAACAAAGATGGAGATTGACGGAGTTTCACAAATGCGCATGCGCGGACGCGTTGACGTCACCGCGCACGCATAGCGCGGCTCCCACGCTAGCGAAGGTGGGGGCCGAGCGAGTTACACATAGCAGCGCTTCCGGGACGCTGAGAACACATGCCACGATACAGGAACCTGGTAAGCCGCTCCCGGACAGCTCAATACTGTAATAGATGACACACAGTTAATAAGAACATAAACAAACAAGTTAAATACTGTACAGAACTGTAGATCATTAGCATGAAAATGACTGTATTTAAGAACAAAGAATGTAAACTTCTGATTACTGATGCATATGAAGCACTGTCACATTATTTGCTAGCATGATTACTAATTAGGTGAAGGGTATTGTTATTGAAATGAATTTATGTAAATTATGTGAAAGGAAGTGATGTAATTAGCCAAAGGTGTATAAAAGACTGCTTTAATTGTAATGTGGTTGCTGGATAAAGAGCTGACAGGCTCGAAACGTTGCCATCTGTGCCAGGCTGGAATAAACAACATACGCTTTGGAAAGAAGTGCTGTGACCCGTTTTTAAACTGTATGTATTATAGAGGCTAGAAGGAGCCTCAGGGACGCTTTGCACTCTGTATACTACCAGCATAACACGCTGCTCCTAGCTTTTGTCTCTTTAGATAGATAGATAGATAGATAGATAGATAGATAGATAGATAGATAGATAGATATACATAACATAACATAGTAACATAGTTTTTAAGGTTGAAGGAAGACTTTAAGTCCATCTAGTTCAACCCATAGCCTAACATGTTGATCCAGAGGAAGGCAAAAAAAAACCCATGTGGCAACACTAATCTCCACATTGGGGGAAAAAATTCCTTCCTGACTCCAGATACGGCAATCAGACTAATTCCCTGGATCAACGCCTTATCAAAGAATCTAGTATATATAACTGGTAATATTATAGTTTTCAAGAAAGGCATCCAGGCCCTTCTTAAATGTTAGTAGTGACTCACTCATTACAACATCATGTGGCAGAGAGTTCCATAGTCTCACTGCTCTTACAGTAAAGAATCCGCGTCTGTGATTATGATTAAACCTTCTTCCCTCCAGACGTAGAGGATGCCCCCTTGTCCCAGTCTCAGGCCTAAGAGTAAAGAGATCATTAGAAAGGTCTCTGTACTGCCCCCTCATATATTTATACATTATTATAAGATCACCCCTAAGCCTTCGTTTTTCCAAGCTAAATAACCCCAAGTTTAATAACCTGTCTTGGTATTGCAGATCCCTTAGTCCTCTAATAACTTTTGTCGCTCTTCTCTGGACCCGCTCTAGTTCAGCTATGTCTTTCTTATACACCGGAGACCAGAATTGTACACAGTATTCTAAGTGTGGTCGCACTAGTGACTTGTATAGAGGTAAAATTATGTTCTCCTCATGAGCATCTATGCCTCTTTTAATGCATCCCATTATTTTATTTGCCTTTGCAGCAGCTGCCTGACACTGGCCACTAAATGTGAGTTTGTCATCTACCCATACACCCAGGTCTTTTTCAATGACAGTTTTGCCCAGTGTTTTACAATTAAGCACATAATTATACCTTTTGTTTCCTCTGCCCAAGTGCATGACTTTACATTTATCCCCATTAAAGCGCATTTGCCATTTAGCAGCCCAAGCTTCTAGTTTACATAAATCCTCCTGTAATATAAAATTGTCCTCCTCTGTATTGATTACCCTGCAGAGTTTAGTGTCATCTGCAAATATTGAGATTTTACTCTGTATGCCCCCTACAAGGTCATTAATAAATATATTAAATAGAAGCGGGCCCAACACTGACCCCTGTGGTACCCCACTGTTAACTGTGACCCATTCTGAGTGTGTTCCATTAATAACCACCCTTTGTTTCCTATCACTAAGCCAGTTCTTAACCCACTTACACATATTTTCCCCTATCCCCATTGCCCTCATTTTATGTATCAACCTTTTGTGTGGCACCGTATCAAAAGCTTTTGAAAAGTCCATATACACCACATCCACTGCATTTCCTTGGTCCAGTCCAGAACTTACTTCTTCATAGAAGCTTATTAGATTAGTTTGACAGGAACGGTCCCTCGTAAAACCATGTTGATAATGGGTCATGAGGTTATTTTTCTTCAGATACTCCAGTATAGCATCTCTTAGAAAACCCTCAAGGATTTTTCCCACAGTAGAGGTTAAGCTTACTGGCCTATAATTTCCAAGTTCAGTTTTTGTCCCCTTTTTGAATATTGGCACCACATTTGCTATACGCCAGTCCTGTGGTACAGACCCTGTTATTATGGAATCTTTAAATATTAAAAATAATGGTCTATCTATGACAGTACTTAATTCCTGCAGCACTCTGGGGTGTATCCCATCTGGGCCCGGGGATTTGTCAATTTTAGTGATTTTTAGACGATGCCGTACTTCCTCTTGGGTTAAGCAGGTGACGTTTAATTGAGAATTTTTGTTATCACTGATCATATTGTCTGTCATGGGATTTTCTTGTGTAAATACCGTTGAAAAAAAGTCATTTAGCATATTTGCTTTTTCCTCATCCTCATCCACCATTTCACCCAGACTATTTTTAAAGGGGCCAACACCATCATTTTTTAGTTTCTTACTATTTATGTAGTTAAAAAATATTTTGGGATTCTTTTTACTTTCTCTGGCAATGAGTCTCTCTGTCTCAATCTTTGCTGCCTTGATTTGCTTTTTACAAATGTTATTTAATTTTCTGTATTTATTTAATGCTTCATCACTACCTACTTGCTTTAATTCCCTAAATGCTTTCTTTTTGTCACATATTGCACTTCTTACCGCTTTATTTAGCCATAGTGGTTTCCTCCTATTTCTAGCATGCTTATTCCCATAGGGTATATATTGTGCACAGGTCCTATTCAGGATGCTAATAAACATCTCCCATTTGTGTTGTGTACTTTTATGTCTCAGGACATCGTCCCAGTTTATTGCACTAAGATCATCTCTCAACCGTTGGAAATTTGCCTTCCTGAAGTTCAGTGTCCTTGTGGCCCCTCTACTACACGTCTTAGTAAAGGATACTTGAAAGCTTATTAAGTTATGATCACTATTACCCAAGTGACCTCCAACCCGTATATTTGATATGCGGTCTGGCCTGTTGGTTAATATTAGGTCCAGCAGTGCCCCCCTTCTTGTTGGGTCCTGAACCAGTTGTGAAAGGTAATTGTCTCTTATAGTTTTCAAAAACTTATTACCTTTGCTGGAACTGCAGGTTTCTGATCCCCAATGTATTTCAGGGTAGTTGAAGTCCCCCATAATAATGACTTCTCCCTGAGTCGCTGCTTCATCTATTTGCTTTATGAGGATATTCTCCTCCACTTCCATTATTGTTGGGGACTTATAACAAACCCCTATCAGTAATTTATTATTTTTTCCCCCTCCCCTTATCTCCACCCACAGAGACTCTACATTTCCATTAGATTCACCTATATTATCACGCAGGATGGGTTTTAAGGATGATTTTACGTATAAACATACACCTCCTCCTCGCCTATAGAAAGATAGATAGAAAGATAGATAGATAGATACACAAGAAAAACAGAAGCAGCGTGTATGGCTGGTTTAAATCAGAGTGCAGAGCGTCCCTATTATACATACAGTTCAAAGAGGGTCACAGCACTTCTTTTCCAAAGCAAGGGTAGTTTATTCCAGCTCAGGCATACATGGCGACGTTTCGAGCTGTGTCAGCTCTTTATCCAGCAACCACATTACAATTATTCCAGTCTTTTATACACCTATGTCCTCTTGCTTCATTTCCTTACACATAATTTGCATAAATATACAACACCTACTGCATAATTTGCATAAATATACAACACCTACTACTTAATTAACCCAGGTGCAATTGTACATAAGCCAAGTGTTTTATAAACATCCATTATCAGGGGTCTAACTACTGTTATCTCTGATTAATTACATTCCTTTTATAATTCTAATTACATATCACAGTGTCACAGTGTTATACACAGTATAGAACAGTATGGGAGCAGCTTACCGGGTTCCTGTACTTTTACATGTGTTTCTCAGCGTCCCGGAAGCATCTACAGCATGGGGAGTGCTTTGCCCCCTCCCTCGTCGGCCTGGGAACCGCGCCGACGTGCGCGATGACGTCACCGCGTTCGCGCATGCGCGTTGATCAAAACTAGTCATCCTCCATCTTATTTTGGGGTCGAACTACAGCAATTCAATAGCTGAGCCTCACCCTGTGTGTCTTTACCAAATATAAAGTGCTAAGTGCTTTTAAGGTGCTTCTTAATATGTGATATACCTTATCTTATTGTGCTCCTGTCTTATTTATTAAGCATTTAGATACTTAAACGGGCACTTATCCCGAAGTTTGTGCAAAACTACTATGATTTATGTGACCTTCTTCTATGGATTACATTATCATGTACCTTTTAACCCTTCCTTTTCCCTTCCAAACCGAAATCTCCAGTGTTTCCATAGCTGGAACCAATCTCCAGCTTAAACGTCACATCAGTTCGGGGTAATTTACGGGGTTATCCTGATTTCATATACCCTCTCTTCAGGTCATTTATGTGTCTCAGTGCTTACTCATACTATGTGATATATCTTATATTATTATTAATACCATGTTATTATAAAAAAAAATTTTAGATAAAAAATGATTAAAATGTATATATGTGTGACTAGTTAGTGCGCTGTGTTGTGCGAAATTACCGTCCAGTGCTCCCTATATCGCCGCTCCCATTCCTTCAACACTGCATGGAATCTATCAGCATTATTTAGACCTCCTTCATTCTGTTTCTTCCCATGTTTCTATAAAACAATTCAAAAAAGATAGTGTTAAAAGGTTCGTGTTTTTTTTAACCTATATTAAAAACAAGCCGTGGTTAAAATGTATACAACCTACTATGAGTGAGATTCCAATCCTAATGATTAGAGGGCGACTCCTAACTTGTAGTCTATATTTAGGCCGCCTGGCTTCAGAGTGCCCAACTTTTTTATCCACTTTAATTCCTGTATCCTCAAATGCTTTTCACGGTCCCCTCCTCTCCTCATCATTGGTGTTCCATCTATCGCTCTAACCCTTAAATCCCATTCATCATGCCCTGCCTCCTTGAAATGTTTTGACACTGGCAGGTTCATAATCTTTTTTCTGATGCTGTACCTGTGTTGACTCATCCTAATCCTCAACTCTAACGTAGTTTCCCCTACGTAATACTCCTTGCACGGGCATTCCAATAAATAGACCACATGGTCAGAAGCACACGTGAAAAATTGTTGAATTTTGTAAGTTTTCCCTTTAACCTCATATATGTTTCCCTTCTTCATGAGTGGGCAGTTAACACAGCCTATACATGGATAATTCCCTGTCCTTACACTCCCTGTCAAAGTGGTTTGTCGTTTAAAAGTGCCAATATCTGATTGGACCAAACGGTCCCTCAGACTCCGGCCCCTTCTAAAAGAAAAAAGTGGTGGTTCTTTGAATTCCCTCACTTCCGGTAACCCGTTACTGAGGATCTGCCAATTTCTCTTTATCACCTGAACTATCTCCCTGGACTCTTCTCCGTATGTTGTCACCACTGGTATCCTCCATCCTTTCTTTTGAGTGGCCCTCTTACTCTCTCGTTTCTCTCTACTCTCTTTCAAGACTTTGTCAGAGTAACCCCTATCTCTGAATTTTTTCAACAGCTTATCAACCGCTTCCTCCCTCTTTTCCTCATCACTAACAATCCGTCTTACTCGTTCCACCTGTCCAAACGGTATAGCCCTCTTCAGCTCCGTGGGATGGCTACTGTTGAAATGTAGTAACTTGTTCCTGTCCGTAGGTTTTACATGCAATGTGGTACTCAGCTGCCCTCCTTCTAGCTCAACATTCACATCAAGAAATTGTATATTTGTCTTTGAATACACCATAGTGAATTTGATACTAGTGTCCACTGTGTTCAAGTACCTATGGAAGTCCTCGAGCTCGTTAACATCACCTTTCCACAAGAAAAAAAACATCATCGATGTATCTCCACCACTCCCGGACATTCCGGAAGTGGTGGGACCCATAGACATGTTCCTCTTCGAGCACCGCCATGGTGACCCCAGCATAAGCACATGCCATGTGTGCCCCCATGGCGGTGCCTTTTAACTGCTTGTAGTAAGTATCCCCAAATAAGAAGTAATTTGACCGCAAACAAATCTCCAATAAGTCAATTATTAGCTTTTTACTCTCCTTACCATATTGTGTATTTTCCAACATCAATTTCACTGCTCTAATACCCCTATCGTGTTCAATGGACGTGTACAGGGAGACGACATCAAAGGAAACCAAAAAGTCTCCCAGTCCCACTTCCAAAGTTCTCAACTTTTCCAAAAAATGCCCTGTATCACGAATGTAGGATCTCGCTGATGTTGCTAGTGGGTTCAACATTTTATCTAAGAGAATCCCCACATTGTTAAAAACAGAATCTATGCCTGACACTATAGGCCTTCCTGGCGGGCTCTCAATTGATTTGTGGATTTTCGGGACAATATAAAGTACAGGTGTCCTCGGGCTATCCACTATTAAATAATCCAGTAACTCCTGGTCTATTAACCCTCCTGATTTTGCTTCTTCCAGAACTGTTTTAATACTTTTTTGGACTTCAAACTTCGGATCCCTAGTCAATTTCTGGTACACTTCCTCATCCCTCAGTTGTCTCATTATTTCGGCTACATATTTACCCTTGTCCATGACGACGACTGCACCCCCTTTATCTGCGGGTTTTACCACTAGGTCGCCGTCATGGACAAGTTCTTGTAACGCCTCATATTCCCTCTTTTTCACGTTAGGATGTTTTAAAGCTCTCTGACTACTCTGTTGTATTCTGTCTATATCTCTTTTGACTGCTGTCACAAAAGTTTCTATTGCAGGTACCACTTCAACTGGGGTAAAATCACTCCTCTTGTACAGTGAAAAATCTCTCAACGTTAGCTCACTCTCCCTTTGTTTAGGTCTCATCTCTCTCCTATTGAACCAATGCTTTAGTTTGACCAAACGGAACAACCTAGCCATATCTACATCTAACTGGAACCAGTCTACATGTGTAGTAATGTTATAACTCAGTCCTTTATTTAGAATCTCATTCTGTGCTGTACTCAAAGTCTTTTCGGATATATTTACCACCAGTTCTGATCTCGTTTCTTGTGGCTCCTGAGTCCTGATCTCGGTTTTTCTCTCTTTTTTCTGGCTCCTTCTGTAACGGACTCCTCCTCTTCTTCTTCTTGTGACCTGTCTGTCTCTGGATGGGATGGAATCAGATTTATTAGCATGTTTGGAACGGTAATAACAATGTCTCTTTCTTTTCAAACCTCCTTTCTTTGGCCACTTATCCTTTTGCCAGTTATACACTAATCCCATCTGATAGTCTTCATTATCTCTCGCCCATTTTTGGCGCTTAGTCTCTTCTAGATCTTTTTTAACTTTTTCAACTCTTAGACGTATCAGTTCCTTATATTTTTGGAAATCCTCATCCTTCATCAACAATTTTATTTGTGTCTCCATATCTCTATTTTCTTGCCCAATCTTCTGTACTTCCTCCTGTAAGTACTCCATGTTTAGGAGCATCACATCCATCGCGTACTTATTTGACATCATGGCGAATTTGTTACAGTATACAGCATCATTCACAAACAGGGTAGGTCGAATATTTGATCTCAATCCCCTTGGAATCCTTTTGGCCCTATAATATTGGCCCAACATCATAAGATGCAATTCCATGGAGACCATGCGTTTGCATCCGTTTTCGTACTTCCTCTTCAAGTTGTTAACTGAAGGGACACTCAAAAAATCGACCTCCCCCTCCAATCCCTTTAGGATGCGCTCCTCATCCTCAGCTGTATACACTAAAGTGCCTGGTTCCATATTTAATGGTGATACACCGCTGTGCTCCAATAAAGGGATATATTCACAAGAAAAACAGAAGCAGCGTGTATGGCTGGTTTAAATCAGAGTGCAGAGCGTCCCTGAGGCTCCTTCTAGCCCCTATTATACATACAGTTCAAAGAGGGTCACAGCACTTCTTTTCCAAAGCAAGGGTAGTTTATTCCAGCTCAGGCATACATGGCGACGTTTCGAGCTGTGTCAGCTCTTTATCCAGCAACCACATTACAATTATTCCAGTCTTTTATACACCTATGTCCTCTTGCTTCATTTCCTTACACATAATTTGCATAAATATACAACACCTACTGCATAATTTGCATAAATATACAACACCTACTACTTAATTAACCCAGGTGCAATTGTACATAAGCCAAGTGTTTTATAAACATCCATTATCAGGGGTCTAACTACTGTTATCTCTGATTAATTACATTCCTTTTATAATTCTAATTACATATCACAGTGTCACAGTGTTATACACAGTATAGAACAGTATGGGAGCAGCTTACCGGGTTCCTGTACTTTTACATGTGTTTCTCAGCGTCCCGGAAGCATCTACAGCATGGGGAGTGCTTTGCCCCCTCCCTCGTCGGCCTGGGAACCGCGCCGACGTGCGCGATGACGTCACCGCGTTCGCGCATGCGCGTTGATCAAAACTAGTCATCCTCCATCTTAGTTGGGGCGAACTACAGCAATTCAATAGCTGAGCCTCACCCTGTGTGTCTTTACCAAATATAAAGTGCTAAGTGCTTTTAAGGTGCTTCTTAATATGTGATATACCTTATCTTATTGTGCTCCTGTCTTATTTATTAAGCATTTAGATACTTAAACGGGCACTTATCCCGAAGTTTGTGCAAAACTACTATGATTTATGTGACCTTCTTCTATGGATTACATTATCAGGTACCTTTTAACCCTTCCTTTTCCCTTCCAAACCGAAATCTCCAGTGTTTCCATAGCTGGAACCAATCTCCAGCTTAAACGTCACATCAGTTCGGGGTAATTTACGGGGTTATCCTGATTTCATATACCCTCTCTTCAGGTCATTTATGTGTCTCAGTGCTTACTCATACTATGTGATATATCTTATATTATTATTAATACCATGTTATTATAAAAAAAATTTTTAGATAAAAAATGATTAAAATGTATATATGTGTGACTAGTTAGTGCGCTGTGTTGTGCGAAATTACCGTCCAGTGCTCCCTATATCGCCGCTCCCATTCCTTCAACACTGCATGGAATCTATCAGCATTATTTAGACCTCCTTCATTCTGTGTCTTCCCATGTTTCTATAAAACAATTCAAAAAAGATAGTGTTAAAAGGTTCGTGTTTTTTTTAACCTATATTAAAAACAAGCCGTGGTTAAAATGATGTTATCCATGTATAGGCTGTGTTAACTGCCCACTCATGAAGAAGGGAAACATATATGAGGTTAAAGGGAAAACTTACAAAATTCAACAATTTTTCACGTGTGCTTCTGACCATGTGGTCTATTTATTGGAATGCCCGTGCAAGGAGTATTACGTAGGGGAAACTACGTTAGAGTTGAGGATTAGGATGAGTCAACACAGGTACAGCATCAGAAAAAAGATTATGAACCTGCCAGTGTCAAAACATTTCACGGAGGCAGGGCATGATGAATGGGATTTAAGGGTTAGAGCGATAGATGGAACACCAATGATGAGGAGAGGAGGGGACCGTGAAAAGCATTTGAGGATACAGGAATTAAAGTGGATAAAAAAGTTGGGCACTCTGAAGCCAGGCGGCCTAAATATAGACTACAAGTTAGGAGTCGCCCTCTAATCATTAGGATTGGAATCTCACTCATAGTAGGTTGTATACATTTTAACCACGGCTTGTTTTTAATATATGTTAAAAAAAAACACGAACCTTTTAACACTATCTTTTTTGAATTGTTTTATAGAAACATGGGAAGAAACAGAATGAAGGAGGTCTAAATAATGCTGATAGATTCCATGCAGTGTTGAAGGAATGGGAGCGGCGATATAGGGAGCACTGGACGGTAATTTCGCACAACACAGCGCACTAACTAGTCACACATATATACATTTTAATCATTTTTTATCTAAAAAATTTTTTTATAATAACATGGTATTAATAATAATATAAGATATATCACATAGTATGAGTAAGCACTGAGACACATAAATGACCTGAAGAGAGGGTATATGAAATCAGGATAACCCCGTAAATTACCCCGAACTGATGTGACGTTTAAGCTGGAGATTGGTTCCAGCTATGGAAACACTGGAGATTTCAGTTTGGAAGGGAAAAGGAAGGGTTAAAAGGTACCTGATAATGTAATCCATAGAAGAAGGTCACATAAATCATAGTAGTTTTGCACAAACTTCGGGATAAGTGCCCGTTTAAGTATCTAAATGCTTAATAAATAAGACAGGAGCACAATAAGATAAGGTATATCACATATTAAGAAGCACCTTAAAAGCACTTAGCACTTTATATTTGGTAAAGACACACAGGGTGAGGCTCAGCTATTGAATTGCTGTAGTTCGCCCCAACTAAGATGGAGGATGACTAGTTTTGATCAACGCGCATGCGCGAACGCGGTGACGTCATCGCGCACGTCGGCGCGGTTCCCAGGCCGACGAGGGAGGGGGCAAAGCACTCCCCATGCTGTAGATGCTTCCGGGACGCTGAGAAACACATGTAAAAGTACAGGAACCCGGTAAGCTGCTCCCATACTGTTCTATACTGTGTATAACACTGTGACACTGTGATATGTAATTAGAATTATAAAAGGAATGTAATTAATCAGAGATAACAGTAGTTAGACCCCTGATAATGGATGTTTTATAAACACTTGGCTTATGTACAATTGCACCTGGGTTAATTAAGTAGTAGGTGTTGTATATTTATGCAAATTATGCAGTAGGTGTTGTATATTTATGCAAATTATGTGTAAGGAAATGAAGCAAGAGGACATAGGTGTATAAAAGACTGGAATAATTGTAATGTGGTTGCTGGATAAAGAGCTGACACAGCTCGAAACGTCGCCATGTATGCCTGAGCTGGAATAAACTACCCTTGCTTTGGAAAAGAAGTGCTGTGACCCTCTTTGAACTGTATAGATAGATAGATAGATAGATAGATAGATAGATAGATAAATAGATAGATAGATAGATAGATAGAGATAGATAGAAAGATAGATAGATAGATATAGAAAGATAGATAGACAGATAGATAGATAGATAGATAGATAGATAGATAGATAGATAGATAGATATAGAAAGATAGATAGATAGCGATAGATAGATAGAGATAGATAGAAAGATAGATAGAAAGATAGAAAGATAGATAGACAGAAAAAAAGATAGATAGATAGATAGATAGATAGATAGATAGAAAGATAGATAGATATAGAAAGATAGATAGACAGATAGATAGATAGATAGATAGATAGATATAGAAAGATAGATAGATAGATAGATAGATAGATAGAGATAGATAGATAGAGATAGATAGAAAGATAGATAGAAAGATAGATAGACAGATAGATAGATAGATAGATAGATAGATAGATAGATAGATAGATAGAAAATTTTTGTTTTTTGCTAAGTTTAAAAAATTTTTGAAGTGGGTTATGGAGAGTAATCATGAACCTGGGACTCTAAGTTACACAGTAGAGGATGAAGATTGTATTTTCAAGGGGATTGATGTGGATGCGGTTTTCTTAAGTGTACCATCTATAGTAGATTTAAAACAGAAATATGAAAGTTTGGCTAAGAAGATTCTAACAACACAACTGCATTTATCCACTATGTCGGAATACTTTAAGGATAAAATGATACCACGTGGCCTGCGGTCAAATGTGAGGCCAAATTTAATGTTTGGTGATTCTTTTTTCTGCTCCCAATTTTGCAAGATCTCATATAAATATGGGATGGATCTATTATTGGTTAATATCGACTTTTTACAACATGAGTTAAAAAGAGTATTAACTGAACATGGCGGTATAGAAACCAAATTGCAGGACATTCTAAAAGAGGAGGAAATGATAAAGTTTAAAGAGCAAGTAAATACACGTATAACTAAACTACGCTCAGACTTGGAGGAAGGTAAAAGGAGAAAGTGGTTGAGAGACACGGAGGATTACTCAAATGGAAACATATACAACTGGCAGCGTGAGGGTGTGGGGAAATGGCGGAATACAGGTGGTAAAAATTCTAATCTATTATGCACATGTGGAAAGGTTTATTCTATAATGGACTTTGTTCATAGATACAGATCCAAGGAACATCAGAGGAAAAGAAGAGGAGGAAGGAGACACTACCGGCAGCAAAAAAGACAAGCGGGGAAAAGGGAAGCAACAGAAGAAACCACCACTGAAAAAATTAAAGGAGGACTTGGTAGTAAACCTTTCAAGTAAGGTACTAACAGAAATGCAGATATCTGTTCTGAACAAGGGATTGGGCTTTGGTCCAAATGCACATACTGATTTTTTCCAACTGTCATTGGACCTGCAATATTTTTTTAGATCATTAAAATTGAAGGAATGGTTTAGTACTAAGGAAAATAAATCAAAAGTAGCAACTTGTGATTTTGATATGGCAGATTTGGGTATAAAGAAGAAAAGCAAATTTATGCCTCAAGTCAACTCTACAGTAATTGATTCATTTATTACAGCTGTTACTAAGGAGGTGGACTTAAAATCAAGAAAAATGGGGGTTTTAAAAAGCCCAATATTAAGACTCAGGAAATAACAGCTCTTAATGACCTTGTCCGTGACGACAGCATTATAATAAAAAAAGCTGATAAAGGGGGGCTGTTGTCGTCATGGACAAGGTCATGTATGTTAAAGAGATCAGGAGGCAGTTGGATGACCCGGGGGTCTACCGGAGACTGGATAGGGATCCAAAATTTGAAATAGCACATAAGATTGGGGTGATCCTGAAAAAAGCATTGAATGAGGGTCTGATAGATCAGGATCTCTTCGACTTTATGACAATTGAATATCCAACTACACCAGTACTATATGTGCTCCCGAAGATCCATAAGTCTCTGGTGGACCCGCCGGGTCGTCCTATAGTCTCTGGTACAAATTCAATTCTTTCCAATATAGGAATTTTCCTTGATAAGGTATTAAATCCCATAGCAAGAGTTGCTGATTCATATGTAAAGGATACTGGGGATTTCCTACGTAAGTTAAACACCCTATCTGTAAACGGTGAAGTGATATTGGCGTCTTTTGACGTGGTCTCACTTTACACGTCTATAGACAATGAACGAGGTCTGGCAGCTGTGGAGAAGAAATTGAGGGAAACGGAGGTTTCTAGTGATGCCTGTTCCTTGGTACTTGACCTCCTAGAACTAGTTTTGAAGAATAATTATTTCCGATTTGGGGATGATTATTTCCTACAATGCAGAGGTACAGCAATGGGGGCCAATATGGCCCCTGCCTATGCAAATACAGTTATGCGGGTGATTGAGGAGGACCTCGTCTATGTATCCCACCACTATGACTATGTCGCTACGTGGTGGAGGTACATAGACGATGTCTTCGTCATATGGACAGGAACGGAAGATGCATTACATCAATTCCATGGGTATCTTAATGAAATAGATGAAACGATAAAATTTACCTTAGTTTGGTCAAAATCCTCACTACAATTCTTGGATGTGCAAATTCTGTATCAAAATGATGAATTTATAACTAAACTGTATGTAAAAGAAACGGATAGGAATGACTTGCTACATTTTAGTAGCCAGCACCCTGAGAACACCCTAAAATCTATTCCATTCAGCCAAATGACTAGGGTCAAAAAAATAGTGAACAGAGATGAAGACCAGGAATTGGTACTTAATGAAATGATGACCAAATTCTCTGTAAGGGGATACCCGAAAAAATTATTGAGGGAACAAAAGAAGAAAGTGGTACAATTGACCAGGTCAGACATTTTGGCAGAAAAAAATCCCATTAAACAGTTGAAAAGAGTTCCATTTGTTTCAACATACAGTGAGGATAGTGGAGAGGTTGCTAAAATAATACGTAAACACTGGAATATGTTGGGGAGATGTTTGCCTCATGTGAGAGAATTTAATGAACCACCACTTTTTTCATATAGACGCAACCAATGTCTGAAGGATAAGCTCATACGTTCTGACATTGGCTCTATGAAAAAAGATGGACAAAGATATCTGACAGGTACAAAGAGGAGGGGGTGTCACCCCTGTCTCTCATGTATTAACTGCAGATTAATGAACAAAGGTTCATATTTTGTACATCCTAAAACTGGGCAGCGTTTTGAAATAAAACACTTCTTGACCTGTTCGTCTGAATACGTTGTGTACCTACTCGAATGTCCCTGTGCTATGTGGTATGTCGGGGAGACAACGTGGGACTTTAAGACACGTATTGCTCATCACCGACATACCATTAAGAAAAAAAGGAAAGATCTACCGGTCCCAAAGCATTTTGTGGATATGGGGCATACAGAAAAAGATTTAAGGTTCCGTCTGATAGACACAATTCCCATACAAAGACGGGGAGGTGATCGACAGAAATTGTTATTAAAAAGGGAGGTGGAATGGATCCATAAACTAAATACATTGAGACCAAATGGCCTAAACGTTGACTACAAAATTCATAGTCTATTGTAATATCGAACCTCTAATGTATCTGATACTAATCAACTACTGTTGTAGGTTGACAAACATTAATTGAAATGTAATTTTATTTTGGAAGTGTTTTTTGATTAAAAAAAATTTTTCTTTTAATTTCACAGATCTGGACGGAGGATTCCATAAGCTGCAACCTGACTATAAACATATTGTTCCATCTGTAATTGTTTTCTGTTGTGATAGCCGATATCCCTTCTTTATAGTATATCCCAGTCTACGTAGTAATTTGAATAAAGTACATTTATCTCTATTCAGGTCCATTTAATAATATTTTCTATGAAATATGGGACTAGTCACCTAAACAGAAGGACACATTATTGTGTTTATTTGTATGTAATTCAGCATACTTAACTGTATAAAGCCCACCAGGGCGGTGACTATGAGTATGAATAAAAAGAAGGTTTCTTGCCATATATGTATAAAGTTTGTGCTTGGACTGTAATTCCATTTCCCAGGCTATTATCTATCAATGAATTACCCAATGTGTACACTGATACTTTGCTGTTAAAGTGATTTGGGAATTCCTGGGAATAATAGATAATGTATGTTATGTCACGTTTTATAGTATAGTTTTGTTCCCTGTACCACTGCGTAATTGCAGTTAAGGTGCGCTTGCAACTTCCATATAATCGGGTAAAAACACAGGTGATAGATCAGTGTATTCACTACTGCGCAATTGCCAAAGATTCTAAGATGGCGCCCGATATTCTCGGAAGAGAGGACGCATGCGCGGGAACAGGATAAGGAGTAGAAGCTTCATATACACTACTGCGCAACTGCAGTGGGTGTACTGAAGATCCCCGTGCGCATTGCGCAATCGCGGGATTAATGACAGGTCTACGGGATTTACTGGATGGGAATGTGGGTTTTTTTCACACGGAGCATGCGCAGTGGGATAATGTGGACGCCAGGATCACGATGGCGGAATTAACAGTGTACAGTTGCAGTGTGGGGTCCTCTGATCATAAGATAAGTGACATCTGTGTTTTAATTAAGGCAATTATGATGTAATGTCTTGTATTGGTTAAAATATTGATTTGTATAACACATATAACGGGCTAAAGCACTATATGCACTTTATTATGCACTTGTTATCACTTTTTATACGTAATATTGTATTTGGATATGAAATTATTATATAACACTTTAATAATTGAATTATTGTAAGCCCCTTGCATGGGAGCTATATATATGTGAGCACTATATCTGTTTGTCACTGCTTGAAAAAGGCTGTGTGCCGAAACGTTGCAGTCCTAGGACAAATAAACCCACATGGATTTTTTGAAGGAAGTGCTGCCTTTCGTTTTTTCATCTAGATAGAAAGATAGATAGATAGATAGAGATAGATAGATAGGTGAGTCGTTGCAGCCGCGGTCCCCGTGGCCGAAAATCGAACCAAGGGCCCGGCCATACATCGCTCGAAACACCGCTAATGTATCTCTATGGGAAGTGAGGCGCTATGCTGATTGGTCGGCGCAGCACACAGCGCCCAATCAGCATAGCGCCTCACTTAAGCGGGAAATTTGAAACCAAAAGTCGTCCATTATATCTCAATGGGAAGTGAGGCGGTATTCTCATTGGTCGCTGTGTGCTGCCGGCGACCAATGAGAATAGCACCTCACTTTCAGCGGTAAATTTGAAACCAAAAGTGGTCCATTATATCTCAATGGGAAGTGAGGCGGTATTCTCATTGGTCGCTGTG
Organism: Allobates femoralis; assembly: GCA_033576535.1. Lineage (NCBI taxonomy): Eukaryota > Metazoa > Chordata > Amphibia > Anura > Aromobatidae > Allobates > Allobates femoralis. The sequence goes on from JARQOC010000004.1 coordinate 496,124,879, forward strand.
TGCTGCCGGCGACCAATGAGAATACCGCCTCACTTTCAGCGGTAAATTTGAAACCAAAAGTCGTCCATTATATCTCAATGGGAAGTGAGGCGCTATGCTGATTGGTCGCTGTGTGCTGCGCCGACCAATCAGCATAGCGCCTCACTTCCCATAGAGATACATAGCGGTGTTTCGGCGAATTTATGGCCGGGCCCCTGGTTCTATTTTCGGCCACGGCGCTCGGCGCTTGTCGGTCGTCGCCGGGGCGGGAGACTCGCCCCTGCAACGGCTGACAATGGCCGCTTAGATAGATAGATAGGCGAGTCGTTGCAGGCGCGGTGACTCCGGCTCGTAGGTCCATTGCGAGTTTGATGAGCCGGCGAGGACCAACGACAGCCGAGCAGCGTGGCCGAAAATAGAACCAAGGGCCCGGCCATGCTTCGGTGGAAACACCTCATTGGTCGCTGTATGCTGCCGGCGACCAATCAGAATAGCGCCTCACTTTCAGCGGTAAATGTGAAACTCAAATTCGTCCATTCTATCTCTATGGGAAGTGAGGCGGTATTCTCATTGGTCGCTGTGTGCTGCCGGCGACCAATGAGAATCGCGCCTCTCTTCCCATAGACATAGAAAGTAGCGCCGAAGTAGCGACGACGGAAGTAGCGCCAAAACTTACGGAAGTGCGCTACGGCAATTATATATTAGATAGGAGCCAATCTGTTTTAGTTACACAGTTACATTTGTGTTGGGCTACAGGTTAAATATACATGAATCTATTTTTTTTTTTCTTATTTTCCATGTATACTTCTATCAGAATCCCCATACACTTTGTTTCTTTATGGGAGTTAAACTTCTGTTGTTATATGGATTTTAGTAAGGTTTATTTTTATTATCCTTTTTAGTAAAAGTATGATAGGTCTGTTCGTAAATTTAACCCATTAGGTTGTCGTGTATTGAGGCTGAGTATCCACTGAGCCTCGTGTTCCAATACGCGGTGCTCATTGTCTCCACCTCGTCTTAGATTTGACACCCTTTGGGTATGTGCACATCAGTCGTTTTGTGGGCTGCTTTTGGACGTTTTCCGTCGGCGTTTTCCGCTCAGTTTTATGTTAATTTATGTTAATCCTATCCTCCGGTTGGATTAACATGCTAGTCAATGGATTTTAGAAAACTCTGTCTTCATTAGAACGTTTTTCTTCTGGTCGTTTTCAGTCAAAACTGAGTTTTTTCACCGGTTTCCAAAAATAGAGCAAGTGACTTCTTTCCTCCGTTTTTCCAGCAGTTCCAGCTGATCAAGTGCACAAAAAACTCAGTTTTCAAACCGCTCAGAAAAACAGCCGACAAAATCGAGCAAAAAACGAGCAAAAAACGAGCAAAAAACTAGGGACACTGCTGAGCACAGAAAACTCAGTTTCTGCTAAAATACACAGGTTTTTGGACGGTCTGCAGAGATGCACAAACGTCAGTTGTGCACATAGCCTTTCAATACCTTTCACTATTAAACCACTTACATCCCCATAATGGACATCCAGAAAATGAAAGATTATCACACTGGGTTGATGATAAGCTGCAATTGATTTTAAAAAGTGCGGTGGGTTTAATCCGTGATACAAAACACCTATTAGCAACAGTGAACAAAATCAAATGGAAGCAGGAATATAGTTGGGTGACACTTGATGTGGTCTCACTATATACCTGTATCCCAAATACACGTGCAATAGAGGCTCTGGAATATTTCCTGGGTAATACTACAGCTTTTTCATCAGACCTATGTCAGTTTATTATAATGTGTGTTACACATCTACTTACTACCAACTTCTTTAGATTTGATGAAAAATACTATCTGCAATTACAGGGTTGTCCCATGGGAGCGGGATTTTCACCATCCCTCGCTAATATCTACATGATGTTTTGGGAATTAAAATTCATACATAATATGAACAACCCATATATAGATAGTATAAAATGGTGGGGAAGGTATTTGGACGACATAATAATTATCTGGTCGTCTAATGATAATGTACCTCCCCCAACCTCAGAAATACTTAGGCCGGCTTCAGACTGCGTCTGACATCCGATCCGTGCCTGTCCGCTTGAAGCAATATATGAATCAGGTTATGACGGCATCACCACTTTAAGCGTAGGTGCAGGCAGAAAATAATGTACTTACAATTACGGTCATCTGCCGCGACACTACTATATATGATAAATGAAATAAATGAAATAATGAGTGGCACTGGAAACATGAGGATTAAGTGAATGTATGAATTGCAGAAACTGCTCTAAGGTAAATAGGATAAAATGGAGATCTTAGTTCCCGTTAATGGCCACTAGCGGTTAAGCTTGGCATCCACTTACAAGGAGCTCTCCACTGCCAAGTCCTAACACTATGCCCTAGTGAATTGTGAGTGTGAATAGGTTTATATGCCAAAGGTTTAATTGGGAATGATGAAAAGGTGTGTGTAGGGCTCTGACAGTGTTGTCCATGTGTGGACACCAAACTAGGGAAAGGGGGGGAAGGGAAAATAATATAGTGGGAGCTCAGTCAAAAATAAGCAATATATGAATCAGGTTATGACGGCATCACCACTTTAAGCGTAGCTCCCACTATATTATTTTCCCTTCCCCCCCTTTCCCTAGTTTGGTGTCCACACATGGACAACACTGTCAGAGCCCTACACACACCTTTTCATCATTCCCAATTAAACCTTTGGCATATAAACCTATTCACACTCACAATTCACTAGGGCATAGTGTTAGGACTTGGCAGTGGAGAGCTCCTTGTAAGTGGATGCCAAGCTTAACCGCTAGTGGCCATTAACGGGAACTAAGATCTCCATTTTATCCTATTTACCTTAGAGCAGTTTCTGCAATTCATACATTCACTTAATCCTCATGTTTCCAGTGCCACTCATTATTTCATTTATTTCATTTATCATATATAGTAGTGTCGCGGCAGATGACCGTAATTGTCCGCTTGAAGCAGACAGCCGCGGACCGGATCAGCACACAGGTCCAGGGGGCTATTATGCCCTCCGATCCTGTGTGCCGCTGCACGCAGTTCCCGATGCTGAAGTCAGGACCGCGGGCGCCGCGGTCCTGACCTGTCAGCGGCTGCAGCTGCGTGCGGCTGCACACAGGATCGGAGGGCATAATATCGCTCACATCGCTGGTGAGATGTCACACAGACAAACTCACCAGCGATGTGGATCCGCGATCTCGCTGGTAACTATGGTACACATCGGGTAACTAGGCGCCGCACGTCGCTTAGTTACCCGACGTGTACCATAGTTACCATCTCCCAGCATAGGCTCTGCCGCTGGGAGATCGTTCATCGTGGTGTTATACACCACGATGAAGGAGATCGCTAAATCGTAAATCGCTAGATCTGAGGTCCGGACCTCAGATCTCGATTTTGCGATTTGATCCGATCTCGCTCGTCGTATCTAGCCGTCACACGCACAGACATCGCTCACGCGATGTTTAATCTGCCGCGTTCAAGCGATATCTTGCGCGATATCTGTGCGTGTGACGGCCGCCTTACATCTCCTTTACATCAGACATTTGCAAGGAGTCTGTCTGTTATTTAGATGTGGAACTCACAGGAAATCCAGAGCTGGGAATCATTCACACTAAACTCTATAGAAAGCCAATCAGCGGCAATGCTGTTCTACATGCTGACAGCTGCCATCCACAGCACGTAGTCAGCAATCTCCCTGTAGGAGAGCTAATCAGAGCAAGGAGATTATGCTCAGAGGAAAGCTCCTACAATGAGGAGGCTATTAACATTTGTAAACGTCTAAGGGGGCCGTCACACGGTGAGATATCTTGCCCGATATCGTTTAAGCGATCTCCTTTTTGATCGCTTAAGCGATATCGGGCAAGATATCGTTGCATGTAATCAAGCGATTTACGATGGTAAATCGCTTGATCGTGACATCGCTGATCTGAGGTTCGGTTCTCAGATCTAGCGATGAACGATGCAACGATCTGCATCATCGTGGTGTATGACACCACGATGATCCATCTCCCAGCGACCGCGCCTATGCTGGGAGATGGTAACTATGGTACACGTCGGGTAACTAAGCGATGCGCGGCGCCTAGTTACCCGATGTGTACCATAGTAACGAGCGAGATCGCGGCTCCGCATCGCTGGTGAGTCTGTCTGTGTGACATCTCACCAGCGATGTGAGCGATATTGTAAGCGATCGCGCGTGCACGTGATCGCTTACAATATCGCTAAAGATGTCGCAGCGTGTGACGGCCGCCTAACTGATAGGGGATATAAGCCGCACTGTCTGAACAGAGCCCTAAATAAAGTACAAAGCCGAACCAGACAAAATCTGCTAGAGGATAAAGTGGGTAATGAGAAAGGAAAAACGGAGGTTTTACTTACTTTTTCCACAAATTATAGCGTGGAATATAATAAAATTGTGCATGCATTAAAAAGAACTTTACCTATTTTAAACCAAGATCCTATCCTATGTAAGATCATTAAAGAAGGATATAGATGTGTTCCAAAAAAGGCTCTGAGTATTGGCAACATAATATCACCCTCAGAATTTAGAAGTAACATAAAACAACCAACATGGCTAAAAACAGTGGGTAATTATCGCTGTGGCTGGAACAAGATGCAATTTATGCAGGCATATGGATGTAACTAAGGTGTTTATGAATAGGGTTACAAAACAGCAATATAGCATCCGTGCCTATATAAATTGCAATACAACCAATGTAGTATATATGGCATCATGCACAATATGTGCCAAAGACTACATTGGATGTACAACCAGAAAAAAAGAATAGCAGAGCATATTGCATCTGCTACACCTGAATTGCGCGCCAGCCGCAGGGGAATGTCAAACCTTTCCAGACATTTTCTGGATGTCCATTATGGGGATGTAAGTGGTTTAATAGTGAAAGGTATTGAAAGGGTGTCAAATTTAAGACGAGGTGGAGACAATGAGCACCGCGTATTGGAACACGAGGCTCAGTGGATACTCAGCCTCAATACACTACAACCTAATGGGTTAAATTTACGAACAGACCTATCATACTTTTACTAAAAAGGATAATAAAAATAAACCTTACTAAAATCCATATAACAACAGAAGTTTAACTCCCATAAAGAAACAAAGTGTATGGGGATTCTGATAGAAGTATACATGGAAAATAATAAAAAAAAAAAAAATAGATTCATGTATTTTTAACCTGTAGCCCAACACAAATGTAACTGTGTAACTAAAACAGATTGGCTCCTATAATTAAATGAAAAAACAAAGTAGGAGGTCTTCAACCGACGTCATGAGTAGAATATGTTTCACATGTGTGTAATTAATTATGTGTGTCTCTGAATGTTTAAAAAGGAAATTTTGTCATTGTGATTTTATGCTGCTGACGAAGGACTATGTCCGAAACATGTTCAGCTTCTTGCTGGGGCTGTGGTCCCATGATATGATCATTTTATTTGTGTGATGCACTAAAAAATAAAACACAAATATTGAAGAATTTGGTCCGGTGCCAGATTTTTCCTTTATCACTAGCTACAAGGACTGTGGACGTCCATCCAGGCACCAGTCGGCTTCAAGGTATTCCAGTGAGAGCATATTCCCTACCCCTTCCCCTGCATTAGCAAATATACTCGCTCATCCCTATCTATAACCTTACACATATAGAGCGTGAATAGGCCTTTTTTTGGCAATTAATGAGGAGAATATCCTCATAAAGCAAATAGATGAAGCAGCGACTGAGGGAGAAGTCATTATTATGGGGGACTTCAACTACCCTGAAATTCATTGGGGAACAGAAACCTGCAGTTCCAGCAAAGGTAATAGGTTTTTGACAATTATTGAGAGACAATTACCTTTCACAACTGGTTCAGGACCCAACAAGAAGGGAGGCACTGTTAGACCTAATATTAACCAACATATCACATTTACGGGTTGGAGGTCACTTGGATAATAGTCATTACAAAATAATAAGTTTTCAAGTATCCTTTAATAAGATGTGTAGTAGAGGGGCTATAAGGACACTAAACGCCAGGAAGGCAAATTTCCAAGGTACACAAAGCAAATGTGAGAGGTTTATTAGCATCTGAATAGGAGCTGTGCACAATATATACCCTATGGGAATAAACATGTTAGAAATAGGAGAAAACCACTATGGCTAAATAAGGCAGTAATGGGCACAATAACTGACAAAAAGAAAGCATTTAGGGAATTAAAGCAAGGAGGTAGTGATAAGGCATTAAATAAATAAAGAAAATTAAATAACATTTGTAAAAAGCAAATCAAGGCAGCAAAGATTTAGACAAAGAGACTCATTGCCAGAGAATGAAATACAAAAATCCCAAAATATTCTTTAACTACATAAATAGTAAGAAACAAAATAATGATTGTGTTGGCCCCCTTAAAAATAGTCTGGATGAAATGGTGGATGAGGAAAAAGCCAATATGCTAAATTACTTTTTTGCAACTGTAATTACACAATAATATCCCATGACAGACAACATGATCAGTGATAACAAAAACTCTCCATTAAATGTAACCTTTTTAACCCAACAGGAAGTACGGCCACCATCTAACAATCACTAAAGTTGACAAATAAACTGGCTCGGATGGGATACACCCCAGAGTACTGCAGGAATTAAGTACCGTCATAGATAAACAATTATTTTTAATCTTTAAAGATTCCATAATAACAGGGTCTGTACAGGACCGAATTATAGCAAATGTGGTGCCAATATTCAAAAAGTGGACAAAAACTGAACTTGGAAATTATAGGCCAGTAAGCTTCACCTCTACTGTGGGTAAAATCCTAGAGGGTTTTCTAAGAGATGCTATACTGGAGTATCTGAAGAAAAATAACCTCATGACCCAATATCAACATGGGTTTATGAGGGACTGTTCCTGTCAAACTAACCTGATAATCTTCTATGAAGAGGTAAGTTCTGGACTGGACCAAATAAATGTAGTGGACGTGGTGTATATGGACTTTTCAAAAGCTTTTGATATGGTGCCACACAAAAGGTTGATACATAAAATGAGAGCAATGGGGATAGGGGAAAATATTTGTAAGTGGGTTAAGAACTGGCTCAGTGATAGGAAACAAAGGGTGGTTATTAATGGAACACACTCAGATAGGCTCACAGTTAACAGTGGGGTACCACAACCAGAGGGGTCAGTATTGGGCCCACTACTTTTTAACATATTTATTAATGACCTTGTAGGGGGTATACAGAGTAGAATCTCAATATTTGCAGAGGACACTAAACTCTGCAGGGTAATCAATACAGAGGAGAACAATTTTATATTACAGGATGATTTATGTAAACTAGAAGCTTGGGCTGATAAATGGCAAATGAGCTTTAATGGGGATAAATGTAAGGTCATGCACTTGGGCAGAGGAAATAAAATGTATAATTATGCGCTTAATTGTAAAACACTGGGCAAAACTACCACTGAAAAAGACCTGGGTGTATGGGTAGATGATAAACTCACCTTTAGTGACCAGAGTCAGGCAGCTGCTGCAAAGACAAATAAAATAATGGGATGCATTAAAAGAGGCATAGATGCTCATGAGGAGAACATAATTTTACCTCTATACAAGTCACTAGTGTGACCACATTTAGAATACTGTGTACAATTCTGATCTCCGGTGTATAAGAAAGACATAGCTTCAATAGAGCGGTTGCAGAGAAGAGCGACCAAGGTTATTAGAGGACTGAGGGGTATGCAATACCAAGATAGGTTATTAAACTTAGGGTTATTTAGCTTGGAAAAATGAAGGCTTAGGGGTGATCTTATAATAATGTATAAATATATGAGGGGACAGTACAGAGAACTTTCTAATGATCTCTTTACTCTTAGGCCTGAGACTGGGACAAGGGGGCATCCTCTACGTCTGGAGGAAAGAAGGTTTAATCATAATCACAGACGCGGATTCTTTACTGTAAGAGCAGTGAGACTATGGAACTCTCTGCCACATGCTGTTGTAATGAGTGAGTCACTACTAACATTTAAGAAGGGCCTGGATGCCTTACTTGAAAAATATAATATTACCAGTTATATATACTAGATTCCTTGATAGTGCGTTGAACCAGGGAATTAGTCTGATTGCCGTATGTGGAGTCAGGAAGGAATTTTTCCCCAATGTGGAGCTTAGTGTTGCCACATGGTTTATTGCCTTCCTCTGGATCAACATGTTAGGCTATGGCTTGAACTAGATGGACTGAGGGTACCATTACACGTCGCAACATTGCATGCAATTTCACTGGCAATTTGCTGGTTGCAGTGAAATCATGGACACATGGTTCTATTTGTTGCCATGTGCAAATGGAACAATGTGTCCATGATTTCACTGCAACCAGCAAATTGCCAGTGAAATTGCATGCAATGTTGTGATGTGTAACGGTACCCTCAAGGTAGGGTTAAAATTTCCCCTCAAAACATAGTCTATGACGTTCCCTGAGTCAACTGAAGTGGCAATATGCTAGCGGTATTTTCTCTCTATTTACTTTGTGACTTTTATGTGCTAAATAATCATTCTCTTTTGTTATAACTAAGAACAGTTGGTCACTATGCCCGGGCAATGCCGGGCTCTACAACTAGTTAATTATATTATTAACATGATTTGTAGTAATAGTCTTAGAATTTATGGTATATTATAAAAACTATAGGATATTTGAAAAAATGACAAAGCGATAGGATATACATTGAAACTAAAAGGCATAAAGATTAATTTATATTATAGCACATGCCATTTTGCCTGATGTGGCATAGTTTTGTCTATGTTGCCTTCAATGAAGGCTAGAAGGTCTCCATTACAGATGTTTTGTCATACACATGTTTATTTCCTTTATTTGTGTAAAGATCTGAGGCTATGGGTTATAATAATCACTTAGGAAGTTTACCAATGCAATTTATTTTTATGCCTTCCTTCCATGGTCTTACAGGAACTCCGGGTAGACATCCAAAATAAGATGCCCCCAGTCGACGAGATCACAAAACTGGGACCAGTAGTTCCACTGCCCCAATATTATGTGATGCCCACCATCTTCCAACTTTTGTATGGCCCACAGCTTTTGTGTCTCCCACCAGTATAGTCTGCAGTCATAGCCTATGCTCCTTTAGATGTCAAATACCATGACCGTAGAGCGAGTATCCAGCTCTAGCTTGAAACAACCCCCATTCACTTGTCAAAGCCCTATGTATCTATGGGTTTGTGGAGGTATTTTCCTTAGGGTACGGACACACTGGCATGAAAGTCTGATGACTGCAATGCGTGATTTAATTGCATTGCAGCCGGACCAATGTTAGTCAATGTCCGAGAGCACATTGGCGAGTGTGGGACGCTTTTTTCTCTTCCGGATCACGGATGAGAAAGTAATCGCAACATGCTGCGACGGTATGCGATGCACGCAAAAGACTCGCCAATGCAAGTCTATAGGTCAGACAAAATCATGGACCACACATGGACCGCACATGAACCATACGAGTCGGAAACTTTTTTTTCTCAGATCAAACCCTCTGAAGCTCATAATAAATGCTGATAAAGAGGCGTCACATGGCAGAGATCTGAGAACTCCTGGATAGAAGCCCCCACGGATCCTACACAGCATGGCCTACAACATAAATATTGAAATGCTGATCATCCTTGTCCAGGAGAGGTCAGAGTTGTGGGACCCTAAAGACCAAGGGTATGTGGACAGGAGTAAGAAGTATGCCTCCTGGATGTACAAAACCAGGCAACTTTTCCCCCGTTTTGACAACAGCTCGCGGGTCATCCAGATAAACCTTGGTAATGTATCATTCTTCACAATTTGCCAGTCAACTCTAATTGGACTAGAGGGATCAGTGTGTAATCGGTGCTGTATGTACAAATCTTAATCAATGGGTTTTTAAATTTTGCAGTGGACATGGTATCTAAGTGGTGGAGAAGTTGCCATGAACAATACCCCTGAGAGCTGAACAAAATGCGGCGCCGAGCAAGAGGGTCTACATCTATTTTCAGTGCCTAACTTTCCTTGCACCTGTGATGCACCGGAGACCATATGTATTTTTCTTTCCAATATCTGGTCATGGTAAGTTTGAATTTGTAAGCACAATTGTAGTCATTGATGTTATTTGTTCAAACATAGAACTGACACCAACTTGAGGAACACTTCTGCCTTTGCGTCTGAGCCCCACGTTGAGGAACCTGCCGAGTCTGGTGATGAGAGTGTGGGCCCTTTGTTGTCCCACGAAGATCCCATGGCATCATCTAGTGCTGCTGTCCCAGAGTCACTGTCCTCTCAGGAGCCACCACAGGGGCTACCATTGATGTATGCCCAACCCCAGCCATGAGGGGAGCAAGGACTAAGTGCCAGGGTCACCTTGCCCAGGGCCAGGTCTCCCCTTTCCTAACTTCTGACACTTCGCTCAAGGTGTCAGAAGCAGTTATTATCCACAAACCTTCAGCACGACAAGGACATGGGGGTCTTGCAGTACCTTGAGAGGACCATTAGTGTTGATGGGGAGGAAGCCTTTGCACATAATCTCAGCAACTATTTGCGGGAGGTACGTGCCCAGTGAGGCTGTGTGCAAGGGTTGCCCTCCAAATAGTGCTGGATGCTTGTGTGCCACAAAATCATCAACGGTTGGTATTCAACATGCTGGAACAGGGTCAGAACTCTCCTGATAATTTACTTGACAGGATCAACACCAATCACCCAGCAGTACCATCAGCCTCAGCATCCTTATAGGCTTTGAATAGTCTTGGAAGACCTCCAATTCCTTGTCCACTATGGCCCCCCCACCCAACATGACAACCTAGAAAATATGAGGTACGCACACAACCAAGCTGCAATGTTGTCGACCGTGACACAATCAAGGGACCAACAAGGTCTTCAAGCCACGGCTGACAACATGGATTGGTACAGTGTACCACAGTATGGGGCAGCATGTCAGCAACCAAGATGGCCAAATACTTTCACAATGCACGGTATGTACACACCAGGTGACATGGGACGAATAAAGCGGCGGCGTTGGTGGCAGCTGTAAGCACCTGCAGGCTCCTATAATAGTGGTACTGTGTGGGTATGTGTGGCTGACTGTTTGTGTGTGTGTGTATATAGAAATAACCCCGGCAAACAAAAGGTAGTACTGTAGTCAAGGAAAAACACGCGTAAACGGTGTAAACTGGTTATCCGAATTTTTAATTAGCTTGCAGTGAACAAAATTGTCTGTTTTTCAGTTTAATGTAACGTTTCAGCCTATCATGCCTTCATCAGACTGAAATTTTCTGAATAAGTGAACAATGACAAAAACACAAGCAAAAAAAAGTCACAAAGGTACATGATACAGGTATTATTACATACATCTCTTGTAGCAAGAAAACAAAAGTTACAGTAGCCTATATGAGACAATAGGTCATATCCATATGTATATAAAGTACATGTGGTAAATAGCAAAACAACCCATACCTATATGAAACTTTGCATAACTAGAGTACTGCAAAACAGGTCGCTAATAAGGAACCAGTGAAAGAATCTGTGTATAGAAACAAACATTTATTATATCATAATCGGTTGTCCTACCATGAATCATATCTCCAATGTTTATATAGAGTAAAAGATGGAGAGTCAAGAGTCACAAGAGGTTAGATATAAATAAAGAAAAAATGGGGTGGGGAGAGGGGGGCAAATATAACATAGGGAAAACTAAGCAAATGAATAACGAGGGACAAAGGCTTACCCAAGGAGAATTTGGTTAGCACTATGCCAGGGGTCAAGTGTATCCTCCATCAGGGGATCCCAGTGTATCAGCTAGTAATTATATGTGCTGAGCCTGTAAGGGTTAACTGTTGGGTGAGATATATATCTGGCACAGTTTCTTACATATGATGACACCCAACCCTGTGCTAGATACAAAGTGATACGATGATAATCTGTTACCTGGAATATCTACCAGGAAGTTAGTGTACCTATATAGGAAGCGGTACCCTCAAGGTATCTGTAGGGGAATATAGAGCAATAAAGAAGTATAGCTACAGCTATAATGTAACAGTACAATGATATAACTAACAAAGCGTCACGCTTCCGGGGGAAGGCACCCTAGAGTGGACCCACTGGGTCATGGTACCAAACTCCCCTGGGTAAGCTGGTCCTAGTTTAACCAACCCCCATACAGGGACCATCAGTGGCAAGCCCAGGGTGTCTAGATACCACAGCTGCTAGTACCAGGGGGGCGGCTCCAAGGGTTAGCCTATACTATGGTATAGCTAAGAAGGATTCAAGGTAACAGGGCCCGGGTACAGGAGAGCAGGAATGGTACTACCGGAGGAGAGCACGAAGAGGATCTGACCAACAGCCAGCAATGCAGAAGCTTAGCTAACTCAATAATCAGTCACCTCCCAGCAGTGGAGGTGACCTGATATACTGGAGGTCGGACAGCTATTAGTCAAGGGGAGTGTCTGGTTGAGCCGTGCCAGCCCTTAGATTCACAGGGGAAGAGTGCGGCTGTGCCTAGTGCACCACTGATTAGATTCATGACTGTGCTGATGTGTGAGCCTGGTGGTCAGAAGACAGGAAGGGGACCTGGCGATGGCTCTGAGACACAGCATGCCTGGACGCCGGATGCTCGATCGGTGAAGGAGGAGAGGATGCAGACCCAGGAGAGGTGGGCGGAGGAGCAGTGCCAGGGGACCTAACAGTACCCCGTCCCTCATGCCCCCTCTTCCAAACGCGTGTCAAGAACCTCACCAGAATGCATGGCGCATCAATGCTCTCCTGTGGCTCCCAGGTCCTTTCCTCAGGACCGAAGCCAACCCAGTCAATTAGGAAGAGGGTCTTGCCTCTACTTTTCTTCAAGGATGTGCCTGACTTCATAGACATTCTAGGAGCTGAGAGGCCATGGCACAGTGCCGGAGGAGGGATGAAAGCGACTAAGCACCACTGGTTTAAACAAAGAGACATGAAAGGAGTTAGAGAGGCGAAGCGAGGCAGGTAGTTTCAGCTTGTAGGCAATGTCTTTGATGCATTCCAGGACTTCGAAGGGACCGATATAACGTCGCCCCAACTTGTAGGATGGCACCTTCAGCCTGACATATCTGGAAGAAAGCCACACTTTATCGCCTGGGAGGAAAGATGGCGAATCCAGACGTCTCTTATTGGCGTGTCTCTTCATCCTGCCGGAGGCTTGTGTAAGAGCAACTCTGGTCTCTCTCCAGATCTTGGAGAAGTCCACGGATAATGCATCAGCCGCCGTGTTTTCAGATGCTGAGAAGATCGGAAGAGGTAAACCAGGGTGTTGCCCGAATACCATGACAAAAGGAGATTTAGCTGACGATTCACTAGAGTGATTGTTATAAGCAAATACCGCCCAAGGGAGAAGACAGGTCCAGTTATCGTGAAGAGCGTTGGCGAAGTGCCGAAGATAGGTGGTGAGAACTTGGTTAATGCGCTCCACCTGCCTGTTGGACTGAAGATGATAGGCAGAGGAGAAGTCCAACGTGATGTCAATATGCTTGCACAACGCCCTCCAGAACCGGGAAGTGAACTGGACTCCCCTATCGGACACGATACGGCAGGAAATCCATGGAGCCGGAAGATGTGTTCGATGAATATCTTGGCCAACTCAGGAGCGGATGGTAGACCGGGCAAAGGAACGAAGTGAGCCATTTTAGAGAAGCGATCCCCGACTACCCATATGACCGTACAGCCGGAGGAGCAAGGGAGATCCATAATGAAATCCATGACTATATGTCGCCAAGGAGCCGATGGGATCGGAATAGGCAGGAGACATCCAGCCGGCAACTTTCTGGACGCCTTATTTCTAGCACAAGACGGACATGAAGCAACAAAGTTGTGGACGTCTTGACCAGGGCTGTGGAGTCGGAGTCGGAGTCGTGGAGTCAGAGTCGGAGCTCATTTTGGTGGAGTCGGAGTCGGTATAAAATGGACTGACTCCGACTCCGGGTTCAGTAGTTCAATGCTGAATGAGCTGAATACGGATCTTAGTTCTTTGGTGTCCCCTTGTTTTATACACTAGAATTAATTAACAGGTGTTTTTGTTACTAATGCTATAGTGTCCATGTACTACAGCTTGGTTATTCTGTGTCATATCTTAATATTTATTTATATCTATTTTGCATAGACCCCTTCCACAAGTATGGAACTAGTCATCAGCCCACCCATCTTCCCCAGCCATCTTACCTCCTCTTGACTACGATTTCTCCCCATGCTGGCTGTATCACCTTGTCCTCGGCTCCATCATCCTGTCCCGGACTGCTAGATCTCGTCTCCAGCCACATCTCCCCTGGACTGTAGCTCATACCTTGATGGCATCCCACCCTGGACTGACCCCTGGATGCCTCACCTGTCCTACGGCTACTCCATCAGCCAACCCCGCAACCACCTCTGTCAACCCCGACTGCCTCAACCAATCCCACAACTGCCCCATCCGGCCCATCCATCCGACCCCCCTCCTTGCATCTCATCCCCGGTCATCACCTCATCCCGTGACCGCTCCCCACTGATGACCATTCACCCACTACCACAACTTTCCCCACTCTGCTTCTGACCCCTGCTGCCACACTCACTCCCTGCTCTCCGTACACAATGTTCCCGCTACTCCTCACTCTCACTCCCATCCTTCTCCACTTCCTACTACCCCCACTTATACCCCCTCCCAGCAACGAAATACTGCTCTCACCCTACATCCTGCCAAACCACCTCACCCACTTCACTGATCTTTTCATTCACTTTCAATCCTCAATCACCAAACAAGCACACCCGCCTCGCAAGCTCTCATGCTCCCACCTGCTAACCCTCTGCCTACTCCTCCTCCTTGACGGTGACATCTTCCCCAATACTGGCCCCCCCACCACATCCCCACAACAACCTTCATCCCATGACCCACTGCCAACCCTCGCAACCTCATCACCACCTGCCCTCGCAACCCCACCAACATAAGACCCATTCCCCCAACCCATGACCCACCTACCACTCTACCCGGCGCACTCTGGAATGCCCGCTCAGTGTGCAACAAACTCCCTGACATCCATGATCTCTTTATCTCCAGGAAACTGTCATTCCTTGGCCTCACCGGAACCTGGCTCACCCCCTCCGGCACGGCCTCCCCTGCTGCACTATCCTACAGCGGCGTCAGCCTGTCCCACACCCCCCGTCCCTCTGGCAAACACGGCGGTGGAGTCGGCATACTACTGTCCAACTCTTGCACCTTCAGCCCTATCCCCCCGCCCCCATCCATCACTGTCCCTTCCTTCGAAGCCCACTCAGTCCGAATCTTCTCCCCCTGCAACCTCCAACTAGCCATCATCTACTGCCCCCCCGGATCCATCGCCTCCTTCCTTGACCACTTCACCAACTGGCTACTTCCCTTTCTCTCCGCTGACATCCCCACCATCATCATGGGCGACTTCAATATCCCCATTGACACTCCCCGCCCAGCCGCCTCCAACCTTCTTTCCTTGACCACCTCCCTAGGGCTCTCCCAATGGTCCTCCTCTCCCACCCACGAACAAGGCCACACGCTTGACCTCATCTTTACCCGCCTTTGCTCCCTCTCTAACCTCACAACCTCGGAACTCACACTGTCCGACCACCATCTCTTGACCTTCTCCGCCCTCTCCTCCCCTGCCACACTACCCCCTCTCCGCAAACTTGATCACCCTTGCCGAAACCTAAAAGATCTTGATCTTCCTTTATTCTCTGAATCCCTCCTCCCTCTCACCGACATACCCTCCGCTGACGACATTGACATTGCCACCACCCTATACAACACCACAATAACGAAAGCTCTCGACCTAACCGCCCCCCCTCACTCTCCATGCTCCATGCATTAACAGGCAACCCTGGCACACCACCCTCACTAAAAACCTGAGACGGGCGTCTAAGGTCGCCGAGAGGAGATGGAAAAAGTCCCACACCCCCGAGCACTTTGCTCTGTTCAAGCAATCCATCACTGACTTCAAGACGGCACTTGCTACTGCCAAGCAAGTTTTCTTCCCATCCCTAATAACCTCTCTGTCCCGCAACCCCAAACATCTCTTCAAAACTTTCAACTCCTTACTTCGCCCACCTGCTCCTCCCCCTTCTCCCCTCATCTCTGCTGAAGACTTTGCGACCTTCTTCAAGGAGAAGATCGACAAGATCAGAAACAGCTTCGGTCCACTATCCCCATAACTCCCCCTCCTACCTACACTGCCCTCCTCCTCCATCAGCCACTTCCCCCCCATAATTGAAGACCAACTCTCCTCCCTCCTGTCAAAATCACACCTCACCACCAGCGCCCACGACCCGCTCCCATCCCACCTCATTCCAAACCACACCTCCATTATCATCCCAGCCCTCACCCACCTCTTTAACCTTTCACTTAGAACTGGTGCCTTCCCCTCGGCCTTCAAACACGCCCTAATCACGCCCATCCTAAAAAAAACCTCACTTGACCCTACCTCTGTCTCTAACTATCGCCCCATATCTCTTCTCCCCTAAGCTACTTGAACAGCACGTCCACTCCGAACTGTCCTCTCACCTCTCCTCGTGCTCCCACTTCGACCGCCTACAGTCCGGCTTCTGACCCCTCCATTCCACGGAAACAGCCCTGACCAAAGTCACCAATGACCTACTGACCGCCAAGAACAAACACCACTACTCCATCCTCCTCCTCCTTGACCTGTCTGCTGCCTTCGACACGGTTGACCACTCCCTTCTTCTCCAGATCCTGGAATCCCTCAGCATCACCCACCTTGCCCTCTCCTGGATCTCCTCATACCTAGTGGACCGGACCTTCAGCGTCTCCCACTCCACACCTCCTCCTCACCCTACCCCCTTTCTGTCGGAGTCCCCCAAGGTTCGGTCCTGGGACCCCTACTTTTCTCCATATACACTCTCGGCCTAGGGCAACTCATTGAGTCCCACGGCCTCCAGTACTACCTCTACGCCGACGACACCCAAATCTACCTGTCCGGCCCTGACATCACCTCCCTACTCTCCAAAATCCCACAATGCCTTTCCGCCATCTCATCCTTCTTCTCTGCTCGCTCCCTTAAACTCTACATGGACAAAACTGAATTCATAATCTTCCCCCCAAGAAATTCCACCCCACCTCCCAACCTATCCATCTGCATCTACGACTGCGCCCTCTCCCCAGTCCCCCAAGCCAAGTGCCTCGGGGTAATCCTTGACTCCTCCCTATCCTTCAAACCCCACATCGAGGCCCTCACCACATCCCTCCAGCTCCAGCTCAAGAACATCTCACGGATCCACTCCTTCCTCACCCACGACTCCACTAAAACACTCATTCATGCTCTTATCATCTCCCGCCTTGACTACTGCAACCTTCTTCTCAATGGCCTCCCGGCTAACTCCCTCACACCTCTCCAGTCTATCCTCAATTCCGCTGCCCGACTAATCTACCTGTCCTCCCGCTACTCCCCTGTCTCCCCCCTCTGCCAAGCCCTTCACTGGCTCCCCGCCTTCAAGAGATCCCAATTCAAAACACTAACCATGGCGTACAAAGCCATCCACAACCTGGCCCCACCATACATCTCCGACCTGGTCTCCCGATACCTACCCTCACGCAACCTCCGCTCCTCCCAAGAACTCCTCCTCTGCTCCCCTCTCATCACCTCTTTGCACAACCGAGTCCAGGACTTCTCCCGGGCATCTGCCTTACTCTGGAACTCCCTGCCCGAACACGTCAGACACTCGCCTACCCTGAGAAGCTTCAAGTGTCACCTGAAGACTCACCTATTCTGTCAAGCCTACAACCTGTCATGAGACCCAGGCGACCACCCCATACCTGACATTCCCCCATCCTACTGTATCCCAACCCGCCCCTCGTAGAGTGTGAGCCCTCATGGACAGGGTCCCTGCCCCTCCTGTACCTGTACGTCCTGATTGCCTAGATTTAGTGTACTTGTTCTTGTCTCCCTTATCCTCATGTAAAGCGCCATGGAACCTAATGGCGCTATATAAATAAATAATAATAATAATACCTGTTATGACAGCAACAAAATTGTTACCAAGACACTGGCAGTAAAAGATACTAAAGCTCATCACACCAGCCACTTTTTCCATGCCTTAGTAGAAAAAGTTCTGCAAGACTACGAACTCAAGAAAGAACAGGTTCTTGCTATTGTAACGGACAATGCTTCAAACATGATAAGTACTATTAAACGGATGAATGAGAGTAATGAACAACAGCTAGAAGAAAATGTACGATTCAGCATGTTTGAGATGGAAGAAGGTCACAGTGCTGTTCATGTAACTGAGGAGGAAGTGGAACAAACAGATATTACAGCAGAAGAACAGCAAAATGTTACTTTACAATTAGATGATCTTGTTGAAGCTGCTTCAAAACACTTTAATATTTATCACATGCGCTGTGCTGTGCACACGCTACAGCTGGCAATAAGAGATGGTCTGCAAGAGGGAAATTATAGAAATCTGCTTGCAAAAGTGAGGAAATTAGTTATTGCCGCCAGAACCCCTAAAATTGATTCCTTCTTGAAGAGACGTGCTGGGAAAAAGGCAATTGTCGATCAAGCCACTCGGTGGGGCAGCACTTATTTAATGATTTAGCGATTGCTTGAACTAAAACCGTTTCTTATAGATATAGTGAACCCTTAGGTGACCTTAAATAAAGGTCAATGGACACAGGTGGCTGAATTGAAGGAATTGCTTAATCACCCATTCACTGTGACTAAAAAATTTCAAGATGAGAATTTAACTCCTGACATTTTCATGAAGGAGAGGAAGAACTTGCTATTTTGCCTGTCCCAAAGAGAAGGTTCAATCGCAGATGGCATTTCTGTTTCAATGAAATGGAGAGAGACACAGCTATTGGAAAATCAAATTCTTCTAGCAGCTGTTTATGTGGACCCAAGTCATCTGCTTGATGATCAACAGTGTGCAAAAGGAAAAGAATCTCTGACTGAGGGAGCAGTTAGGATGAGTGGCCTACAGGACTTCCAGGCACAAGAGGACTTGTGCTACTGCTGCCATATCTTCATCCTCATCAGATGAGGAGTTTGACCTTAACAAGTATTTGGATGACATGGAGCAGGCAAAGCGTTGCCGCAAGGAAGAGAATTTCACTCGGTCTCCTATGGCAAGCAGATTGACCATGTTTCTGCAATATTTTTCTGTTCAGTTGCCCTGATGACGGTGCTGGGAATAGCACTGAAACGCGTAGGTAAATAAAGAAAAAGGGGGGTCTTTCATTCAAGACGTTTGATTATTTCAAAGCAGCGCGGACTGTAGATACACCATCCCTGTTCATGAGGCTATTCCTTTATACCCGGAGATTGTTATGGTATCTTTACACGCCGCCACCGAAAGGTAGAAACCGGCAGGTGTCGGACACAATTGTACCTTTTACCTTCAAAACACAGCGAAGTGGCGGCGTGTAATTCAGGTAGTACCTTCCTGTCTCTTTGGATACCTGTCTTTCAGCCATGCTGAAAAACAAGCAGGCATAACCACTATGGTGGCGGCGTGTAATCGGGGCACAGGCACGGTATTTGAGTTACCTGGGGCGTGCTACAGCGTCATGTATACCACGCCCCATCAGCTATCATTGGTGGAGACTACTGTGTACCCATTGGCTGTCCCTGCACAGGGCGGCATATTTAACGAGCTGACCAGTCACAATACACATTTGCTATAGCGTCACGTATTAGCCAGCCTCCCTGCGCTGGGCTGGCCAATCATGATGTTATTGCATTGTCCAATCACCGTTCGAGCGTCGCGTAATACACTACTCTGTCACGCCTATGCAGTTACGGAGAACAAT
This sequence comes from Allobates femoralis, assembly GCA_033576535.1. Classification (NCBI taxonomy): domain Eukaryota; kingdom Metazoa; phylum Chordata; class Amphibia; order Anura; family Aromobatidae; genus Allobates; species Allobates femoralis. The sequence goes on from JARQOC010000004.1 coordinate 496,144,654, forward strand.
ATGTACGTCCATATTCCCTTATGGTAGCGGCGTGTAAATCAGGGAAGGTACTCCACAGAAGATAACCTGCGGCACCCGTCGGCACTTCCCGGGAACGAAAATACGTTCTGTGGAGCACCTTGTGGCGACGTGTATTTGCGGCATCAGGTACCGTTAGCAACTGTTGAAAACGCGAGCGTGCACGTGCGGTGCCTACCTGTTGCTACACGCGGTGGCGGCGTGTAAAGGTACCATTAGAGATGTTACCCATGTGGTTACGGCTTTGCCTCCAACCCAAGTTAGTGTAGAGAGGTTGTTCTCTAGCCTTAAAATTATTAGGTCAGATTTGAGGTCATCAATGGAGGAGGATCTGATGGAGGCAATTATATTTCTTAGAACAAATTCATAGACTGCACAAATGTTATTCAGTGTGTTTTTGTTAAACTCTATTTTGCCATTTATATAGTTTATTACACAGTATTATTTTATATATATATATATATATATATATATATATATATATATACGGTCATATGAAAAATTTGGGCACCCCTTTTAATCTTACTCATTTTTTTGGTTTAAAATTGTGTTTTTGCAACTGCTATTTCAGTGTGATATATGTAATAACTGATGGACACAGTAATATTTCAGGATTGATATGAGGTTTATTGTACTAACCAAAAATGTGAAATATGCATTATTTAAAAATTTGACAGGTGCAAAATTATGGGCACCCTTTTGATTTTCATGATTTGAATACTCCTAACTACTTTTTACTGACTTACTGAAGCGCTGAATTGGTTTGGTAACCTCATTGAGGTTTGTACTTCATAGCCCGGTGTATCCAATCATGAGGAAAGCTATTTCAGGTGTCCACTTGCAAGTTGTTCTCCTAGTTGCATCTTCTCTGAGGAGTGGCATCATAGGCTCCTCAAAACAGCTCTCAACTGATCTTAAAAAAAAGATTGTTCAACATAGTTGTTCAGGGGAAGGATACAAAAAGTTGTCTCAGAGATTTAACCTGTCAGTTTCCACTGTGAGGAACATAGTAAGGAAATGGAAGACCACAGGGACAGTTCTTATAAAGGCCAGAAGTGGCATGCCAACAAAAATATCAGAAAGGCAGAGAAGAAGAATGGTGAGAACAGTCAAGAACAATCCACAGACCACCTCCAAAGACCTGCAGCATCATCTTGCTGCAAATGGTACTACTGTGCATCGGTCAACAATACAGCGCACACTGCACAAGGAGAAGCTGTATGGGAGAGTGATGCGAAAGAAGCCGTTTCTGCATGCACGCCACAAACAGAGTCGCCTGAGGTATGCAAAAGCACATTTGGACAAGCCAGTTTCATTTTGGAATAAGGTCCTGTGGACTGATTATTATTATTATTATTATTGATGAAACAAAGATTGAGTTGTTTGGTCATACAACAAGGCGTTATGCATGGCACCACAAAAACACAGCGTTCCAAGAAAAACACTTGCCACCCAGTGTCAAATTTGGGGGAGGGTCCATCATGCTTTGGGGCTGTGTGGCCAATGACGGAACCGGGAATCTTGTTAAAGTTGAGAGTCGCATGGATTCCACTCAGAATCAGCAGATTCTTGAGAATAATGTTCAAGAATCAGTGTCAAAGTTGAAGTTACGCCGGGGATGGATCTTTCAGCAAGACAATGATCCAAAACACCCCTCCAAATCTACTCAGGCATTCATGCAAAGGAACAATTACAATGTTCTGAAATGGCCATCCCAGTCCACAGACTTGAATATCATTGAACATCTGTGGGATGTTTTGAAGCGGGCTGTCCATGCTCGGCGACCATCAAACTTAACTGAACTGGAATTGTTTTGTAAAGAGGAATGGTCAAAAATACCTTCATCCAGGATCCAGGAACTCATTAACAGCTACAGGAAGCGACCTACTAAATATTAATGTCACTTTTCTGTTGAGGTGCCCATACTTTTGCACCTGTCAAATTTTGAAATAATGCATATTTCACATTTTCAGTTAGTACAATAAACCTCATTTCAATCCTGAAATATTACTGTGTCCATCAGTTATTACATATATCACACTGAAATAGCTGTTGCAAAAAAACAATTTTAAACAAAAAAAATGAGTAAGATTAAGAGGGGTGCCCAAACTTTTTCATATGACTGTATATATATATGTAATCCATATTGCATAGTGTATTACATGTTTACAATTTATTACAGTTTTGTTTTCTAAAATTGTATTCCAATAAATATATTTTTGGTTCTATCTAAATATCTTGATTGTTGATTGTATCATAAAAATTATTAAATGTCTGATGTTCACATTGTACTACAATTAATTTTTTCAACTGAATTACATAAGCAATATATGTCAGAGACGGAATGAGGGAAATTGAGGAGTCGGAGTCTGAGTCGCAGGTTTGGCTTACCGACTCCACAGCCCTGGTCTTGACGGATAGTAGGCCACCAATAGTGACAAGAGGGTAAAGAGAGGGACTTTTTAACTCCAACGTGTCTGGCAATTCTTGACGAATGTCCCCATGACAGGACCGTCTTCCTCTGATTCTGTGTTATGAAGGTCTTACCCGGTAGAAGTCCAGCTACATGCAAGGGAGCCACAGTGATTATCTTGGTAGGGTCGATGATATGAAAGGGCTCCTCTTCTACATCCGACAGCTGGAAGGACCTTGACAGGGCATCTGCCTTTACATTTTTACTGAAGGGAAATAAATGTAGATAAATTGCTCAGGAGCGCTAAGGAAGACAGTATAAAATATATTGAGGAAAAAGTTATCAAATCTTTATTATTAATCCTCCTGCACGCTTCACAACGTGTTGTGACAGTACATAGGACCAGGGCCGTATTTGGAATTCCTGCTGCCTTAGGCACTATCAGCGGCCACCCTTCCCCCCCCCCCCGTTACGGCTCCTCACCGCTGTTGCGGCCCCTCCCCCGTCACAGCTCCCCCCTGTTGCAGCCCCTCCCCCTGTCATGGCTCCTCCCCCTGTTGCGGCCCTCACCCCGTCATGGACAATCTTCCACCCAAGTCGCGGCCTTCCCCACCTAGCTTCATGTAGCTTCTCCCCCCAAATTTCATCATGTAGTACATATAAAAGGTTTGTCCAACCACACTACAGAGACCTACTGACAGGATGTTTACATTGTGAGCCCCAATGGAGTCAGTGTTCATGATGTATGTAAAGTGCTGTGGAGTGCATAGTGTAATATAAGTGCAAAAAAATATTATTCTTAATATGATGTCACAATACCAGGATCTGAGGATCTTGTATTTCGAGGTCAGGGGCTCTCTGATGCCATGCTGCTGCCTGTCTCACTGTCTTCCTCTTTTGACACTGCAGTGTGGTGGACAAGAGAGCATTAACTGGTTAATAACAAGAAGTATGGTGTGTACTAACTGAGCCATAAACCCTCCCCATATCATGTCCAACAGATATTGTAGGATTACTATATGGATTTTATTATTAGGGTACGGACACACTGGCGTGAAACTTGGACGAGTGCAATGTGTGATTTCATCGCATTGCACTCAGGACCAATGTTAATCGATGTCTGAGAGCAGATTGGCGATTGTCGGACACTTTTTTCTCAGCCAGATTCAGGATGAGAAAAAAAGTGGCAACATTCTGCAACAGTCTGCGATTCACACTCGAAACTCGCCAATGCAAGTCTATGGGTCTGACAAAATTACATACCGCACACTGACAGCACACCGACCATCCGAGAGGCATCAGTTTTTTTTCACTGATACATTATCATTCTGTAGCTGAGAACACTGTAAAATGTTCCTGTAAATGATTCTACACTAATAGCTGCTGAAGAAAGAACAGATTGCACACAGATGTGATCTGAGAGAAATATCAGACACTCGCACAGCAGTTGAATGCCAAATGGACCAAAAAAATGATGACACTCATCCGACTCTCCTGAATGAGAAACAGACTGATTTTAAGGCGGCGGGAGACAGTGTAGCACCATGCCCTCAGCTCTGTGCTGTGCACAGTGTAGCATCATGCCTTCAGCTCCGTGCTGTGCATAGACAGTGTAGCATCATGTCCTCTGCTTCGTGCTGTGCACAGACAGTGTACCACCATGTCCCCAGCTCCATGCTGTGCACAGACAGTGTACCACCATGTCCCCAGCTCCATGTTGTGCACAGTGTGCCACCATGTCCTCAGCTCCATGCTGTGAACAGACAATGTACCACCATCTCCTCAGCTCCGTGCTGTGCACATACAGTGTGCCACCATGTCCTCAGCTCCGTGCTGTGCACATACAGTGTGCCACCATGTCCTCAGCTCCGTGCTGTGCACATACAGTGTGCCACCATGTCCTCAGCTCCGTGCTGTGAACAGACAATGTACTACCATGCCCTCAGCTCCTCGTTGTGCACATACAGTGTGCCACCATGTCCTCAGCTCCGTGCTGTGAACAGACAATGTACCACCATGCCCTCAGCTCCGTGCTGTGCACATACAGTGTGCCACCATGTCCACAGCTCCGTGCTGTGCACAGTATACCACCATGTCCTCAGCTCTGTGCTGTGCACAGACAGTGTACCACCATGTCCTCAGCTCCATGCTGTACACAGACAGTGTACCACCATGTCCCCAGCTTCGTGCTGTGTACAGTGTACCACCATGTCCTCCGCTCCGTGCTGTGCACAGACAATGTACCACCATGTCCTCAGCTCTGTGCTGTGCACGGACAGTGTACCATCATATCCTCAGCTCCGTGCTGTGCACAGACAGTGTACCACCATGTCCTCAGCTCTGTGTTGTGTACCATTGTGGAGCCCACTGGGGCGGGGTACTCTGTACTGGAGCGGGTTGCTGCTGGGCGGATGTCACGGAGGTCCTGGTCCGGACCTTGTCCCTGAGGGTGTTTGTGTAAACTGTCTTCCTTCCTTTGAAGTGCAAAACTTCAAAAAGTGCAAAAAAGTCTCAAAAAGGCACAAGTGCTTCAAATACTGCTCACAAGCACTCTGCAGTTCAGTTCAAAGTTCAAAGCACAGTCTCAAAAGTGCTAGCTGGTCTTAAAACCAAAGGGGAGCACACTAGGTGCTCAACTATATACAGGAAAGTTTGTATCAAGTCATTGTCCTTGATCTCAAATGTTCAAATAACATAAGACAGACAGGGGAAAGCTATCATTGATTCAGGATTGGGATGGGAGCATTAAGGATTACATCGCATTCACACTTACTGTCTCTTCATGAGGAATCCGGGTATTCACTCCTCGCTTTTCTTCTCCTTCCACGGAAGTGTTTGTGGTCCTCGTCGTCAAGGGAACAGTTCTAAGTCTTGTAGGGCCTGTATGAGCAGGTAGCTTTCTGGAGTTTGCGTCACTACATACACACTGCTTCTCACGGCAACAGTCTCTGTTGTGCTGGTAGAATCTGTGTTTGTTGCTGAATCCGTATATACTGGCGAATCCGGATAAACTGCGGGATCTGGATCCTCTAGAGCAGGGGGTTCATCTTCTTCTGATGCGTTAAACAAAGTCTTTTTACATTCACTCCATAGGGACCTCTCTCTCCTTGGACAACATTATATGATACCCATTCACCAATGGTCACTTTTCTGTCTGGGTGATCTGATGGTAAATGCTCCTCTACTTCTTCTTTTTCCCACTTTCGTACACAACATTTTATATACTCTTCCCGTGTTATTACTTCTGCAGCGCCTACTGGGCCGTCGGGTCACCTAGAAAACCCATCAGGTTTTCACAGTTCGGATCTTTCTCCCACCAGCAACGGAGTTGCTCCCTTCTCACCTCTATAGTCGTCGGTGCTGGTATCAGGGGTTCTGGTAGTGGTAAGCATCCTTCTGGCAAGGCTCTGAGTGGGTCAGTCTCTTTGGCAGCGGGGCGCGATGTAATTTCAGGAACGGACACATCGATTAGGGTCGCAGTGCGGCATATCTCCTCGCGCTCCGTGCGACTGTTAAAGGCGCCAACCCAGCCGGGTTGCGTGGACAAGGTTTGAAAGTTCTGTCGTATATCTACGTAAATCCGGGTCCCCTGCTCCGCTTGGGCCCGGGTCGTCTGTAAAGGCAGCAGTCGCAGCACACCTATCCTGTCAGGACGTCGTTCTCCGCCTTCCGCCATGCTGTCACGATCACCGTCGCTCTCTCCCTGGCTGGGTTCCTCCACAAATGCACTCTGTGGGCCCCTCGGGATCACTTCGGGTCTCTCGGCTACAGCACTCTCCTTGGTGTCCTCTCCTTCCGTCCTCGTGTACTCCGATCCTTATGGTGACTCCTTCTCTTCTGGTTCTTTGTTCAGCCTCTTCCTGATGATTTCCTGTTCTTCCGCCCGCTCCTCATTGGTAGGTGATCTTGGGGGCGGAGGCTCCTCCTTTGGATTGATGGCTGGCTCCCCCGGAGTCAATGGGAGCCAGGGCGGGTCTTTCTTTTCCCGCTTTGGACTGGGCCGGCCTCCGATGGGGGGTCTGGGCACACCTCCTCTGCACATGGTCTCAGGCTCCTATGGCCGCCATTAAGCCCAGATTTGGCGAGAAAAGTCCAGAACACGTTATTCAGGCACACGGGGTCCAGTTCTCTTGGACCGGGTTCATCCTGTTCGTGACACCAGGTTGTGGAGCCCACTGGGACAGGGTACTCGGTACCGGACCGGGTTGCTGCTGGGCAGATGTCACGGAGGTCCTGGTCCGGACCGTGTCCCGGGCCCACAAAAGAAAAAGGGGAATATGTACAAGGGATAAATGTTTATCATGACGCCACCCACAGTGTGTGGTCAGTAATGGCACCACCGCTGCTGCAGAACCTCTGGGGATGATGTTAGGCAGCTGTAGATGGAATAACTCTCCGCAGGTAGAGCTGGGTTCCCCGGGGCAGTGATAGTTAAGGTGTATTATGGAGAGTTGTAATAGGTGCAGTTCACTTAATTTCCGGTGATGGCACTGGCGCTGCTTGGGCCTCCAGGGGATGTGCGGCAGCTAGATGGGATGCTCCCCACAGGATGAGCAGGAGTCCCCGGGGCCGGGAGCTGCACTGGATGGAATACGGCAGCTTGGGTAGTTTGATGAGCAAAGTTAGTAACAGTTCTGGAAGGAATGCATTGACAAAATGCTCCTCTGTAACGGGTCTTTACTGTAAGTTTGGTGCGGTACACGGTATACAGTTTGTCAGGGTAACGGACCGGGTGGTCCCAGCGATGGTCCCACGTGTTCCTCCTATACTAACCGTCCTACTTAGTTGCCGTCGCTGCCTTAGTGTACCAGTTCAGGGTACTGGGAGAACTTCTATTGGATTCCTTAGTTGGTACGCGCAGCAGGCTGTGAAGGGTCCTGTGTCCTAATGGTAGGTACCCTGCTGGTAAGACTGCGGGATTAGCGGCTGTAGTGAGGCACTCCTAAGAAGCCACTCCATCACTCCGGTTTGCAGAACAGTGGTGGACATCTGTTTGCCTCGGAACCGGTGTCCGGTGAGATTGGGCATGGGTGTCTTTTAACCCGTTGCGCAGTTGCTTTGTTGCCCGTTGTCCGGTCTGGGACACAGACACATCTACTAAACTATATACAAAAATTGAAAATAGGGAAGACAAACTGTCATTTCCCATCAATAATTTTTTATCATGTCAAACAACTAGTTATACGCTATTATATGCCCGTGCAATAAAATCTATGTGGCAAGAACAATTAGAAAGCTATCCATAAGAATGTCAGAACATACAGGGAACGAACATAAAAAAAGGTTTCCCAGGACACCCCTTGAGTAAGCACTACAAAGACGTTCACCAGTCAAAAACTAAGGGAACGAAATTTCTGGCAATCCAACATGTAACCAAAAACTGGAGAGGAGGGAACCATATTGAAAAATGTCAAGAATAGAAACTAAGTGGATATATACATTAAACATTCTAGTTCCAATAGGCTTAAACCATGATGCAGAATTTTTTGGCTTTAACTAGAGAAAGTAGTATATCATAAAAGCAAAGAAAAATATGATATAATTACAAGAAAAATAAAGTCCAGCAAAAAAGCAAGGTAAAACTACACCCAAAAAAAAACATCCATTTATTTTAGCAAGAGCTGCAAAGATAGAGTAATGAAAACATATAGATAATCTAAAGCAATAAATTCACATAAAAACACCAATAAAAAACAGTCTAAAAGTACAAGTAAGAAATTTGGGGCATCCAACATACATGTAGATACTTTAATCTAACGACATAATAAATGAAAATAACATCGTGTCACCAAAAGGGTTAACTTAGAAGGCAGGCTGCAGATGGACACAGGATATAAAAGAAACAAGCATATGTGGGCGGGTATCCTGATGGAGTAGGGTGACGCCTACGAAACGCGTGGACCCCGCCCATCCTATGCAAACAACACCCACTGTCAGCCTTGACCAACGGGCGCAGAGACAGTTTCCAGCAACAGCTGGAATTACATGCACGCAACTAGCAACGTGACCGTGGACATCCGCCGGCGTTAGCGAACCCGGAAGCCGGGCGCGTCACTGTCGGCCACAGTGAACGCGAACCTCGCCTGTCAGCGCTGCGGGGAAACTTGCACGTTGCTCCAGAGGATATGAATACATACAAGCACGCTAAAGAGTGAGTACAATTACATATGATTCACAAACTACAGGATTAGCCTATGTGTTAATCAGCTGAAGACATAAGCCATAAATAGGTGGCAGTAGTGAATGGTCACTATCCGCACTATAGTACTAGCTCATGTTAAAGGGATCCTGTCACCTCCAAAACGCCTCCTAAGCTAGCAAAACATGTCCCTGCACCATCCTATCACTAATCTCACACTTCTTTTGTCTCCTAAAAGCATTCTGTGAAAGTGCATAAAAATGTTTTAATACTTACTCATTAGTGATTATAATTAGCAGGGGCTATATTCTTTAGTCACCAAGGCGGGCTGTTTTGCAGCTCCAGGATCCACCCGGTCTCTGTGTGTTCTGCTGTGATGTGCAGGCATTGCCCTCCCCCCTCTCCATCACTCACAGAATGCAAATCATTAGTCCTGCCTTCAGTTTTAGTTTCACAGCAGCACAGACAGAGAGAGGGTGGATCCTCGACGTTGCAAAACAACACCCCCTGGTGACTAAAGAATATGGCCCCTGCTAATTATAATCACTAATGAGTAAGTATTAAAACGTTTTTATGCACTTTCACAGGATGCTTTTAGGAGACAAAAGGAGTGTGAGATTAGTGAATGTATGCTGCGGGGACATGTTTTGATAGCTTAGGAGGTGTTTTGGAGGTGACAGGATCCCTTTAATTAGTGGAGAGCATAAGACATTAACAAGTCTGCAGCGGTGAATCTTTAATGTGCACATTATAATTACAGACTACAACTGAAAAAAAGTGTAACCTCAACAAATACAGCACCAGGGTTTTGACAAGACTGAGAGAGGTAATCACAATAACAATTAAAGCTGAAACAACTGCAGCAAAGAAAATGTAATTACATCGTGTTTTTCTAAATAGTGTGTGAGGCACCGCCGGCATGGTCCCCAATGGCCGTGGCGCATCACATGCAGGATCAGGGTATGATCCAGTTCACACTCCCCGGTTTTGTAGTGGATGACACTGTGTGAACCTATCCGGAACACAAGAAGTTAAATGTGAAAGTGTGTGCTGTAAAGCTGAAACATTCATGAGCCTAATGAGCGACTGTGAGTGGCTCATGAGACCAATGAGGCCCTGAGGAATGTAAGGGGTGCTGCTTGCTGACAGCCCTGGTGGGTGTGTCCTGAATAGTATAAAAATATAAAAGGAGTGGGGGACAAGAGGCGCAATAGTTGTCGTGCCTTAGAAATACGTGCATTTAGTTTGGTTGAGAAAATATATTGTTTGCTTGTTCAGTGATGACTTATCCCATAGCGCCATCTGTTGACAATGTTCCCACATTACATTATGTTTACTGCATAGTCTAATTTTGGTCCCTCCATGCCTATGTAATCCCATGAGGCCATGCTCCAGGCTCTGCCCCTTCTCTTCCAGAAGCCATTACAGCCTCATACAAGCTGACATCCTGGTGTGCCGACCCTTCTCTCCCTAGATTTCAGCTTATCTGCATGTTTCCCTCAACATAGCACAGTCGGTGAGTTTAATATGCTACTGCCCACCTAAATGTACAATGTAGACACTGTTTATCATCTTATCGTTCTTCTGCCATTATACATATTGTGTATTCGCCGTATCGTGCAATCACATTGTGTGACCTGTAACAATGTAATGTTTTGCAGTTTAGATATGCTTATGTTATACTGAGAATTTCTATTTGTTTTTTTTAGTTTTACACTTAACCTATTAATAAAAGTTGAAAAGGACCCCCAGCGTCCATGTCAATGCATTGATGGGAAAGAGTTTACCTGTCTGTCAACTCGTTCTTCAGGAGTACAGAGCGAGGGTGCCAGAACAGTAAAACGACGAAGCACAGACACTGACTTCTAGCAGAGAACAGTAAAGCTGCATTCAGACACAATGTCAGATATAGGATCTGAAGTTTATGTGACACGCTCCCATGTAAGCGCATCTTCACGGAAGTCTGTGAGCAGCGCTGCAATTGCCATCGCCAGGGCGAAGGCGGAAGCCGCCAAAGTGAGAGCTGCTTACGCTGAACAGGAGTGGATATTAAAGAAAGAAAAGGCACGTCTGGAAGCCGACCTCGCAAAACTCGCCATAGACACAGAAGCAGCGGCAGCAGAAGCTGAGGTACAGGTTTTAGAAGAAGCAGCACGCTGCGATAGTGAAAGTTTCAGCTTAAGGCTAGGACCTGAACTTAATCATCGTGATATCTCACAACGCACTTCAGACTACGTGCTACAGCATGCCACATTAGATGACAATCTACATTCAGCTCCAAGAGAGAGACCGAATCCTGTCATTCAGCCATCACCCTTCATTCATCAATCATCCCACATTAAGCATGTAGGTAATTCTGTCCACCTTCCATCATCAGTGCGACCAGCACCCGAACCTGTAGATCCCTACTACAGAGAGAACACTTTCAAGATAGAGGACCCCGACGGTGACTATCGTGACGAAGATGTATTTTACGGCAACAATAGCTCACTGAAACCTCATCACAGCAACAGGCACCCGGACCGCCTTCTCAGAGATCAAGAGCTACCAGCTTTCCTCAAGTTCTTTGCACGTCGTGAGTTACTCACCAAAGGTCTCTTAAAGTTTAACGACCATCCCGAAAGTTTCAGAGCGTGGAGAGCTTCCTTCAGAAACGCCACCGCTGGCCTAGACATCTCTGCCAGTGAAGAGATCGACCTCTTGGTTAAGTGGCTAGGAAATGAATCGGTAGAACACGTGAAATGCATCAGAGATCTCAGCATCAACAACCCGAGGAAAGGTTTGTGCACGTTATGGGAGAGACTCGATGAGTGCTATGGCTCCTCAGAGATGATAGAAGAATCCCTCTTCAAAAGGTTGGAAGACTTTCCTATAATCTCTAATAAGAACTTTCACATGCTAAGAGAATTGAGCGACCTCTTAGTAGAACTCCAAGTCGCCAAGACTGAAGGAGACCTGCCAGGCCTCGTATTCCTAGACACAGCCAGAGTCATCAAACCCATAGTGAAGAAACTACCTTACAGTTTGCAAGAGAAATGGTTGAACTGGGGTTCAGATTACAAGCAGCGTCACAATGTGGTCTTCCCTCCATTCCACATCTTTGCAGATTTTGTCCGCCAGCAGGCCAAGATCAGGAACGATCCCAGCTTCAATCTTTCTGCCGTAGATCCTGTCAACCCAAGAACAAGTAAACCTGTTCCAGTTCGCAACCCCAGAGACTCACCTATCACCGTACACAAAACTAATGTGTCTTTTGCAGACCCATCACACAAGACCCACAGTACAATAGACCCGGAAAGGGAGTGCCCCTTACATAAAAGGCCTCACCCACTACAAGAGTGCAGGAGTTTTAGGGGAAAATCCCTTAAAGACCGTAGACTCTTCCTCAAAGAGAATAACATATGCTACAGATGTTGCGCATCTACATCCCATTTCGCTAAAGACTGCAAAGCCAGCATTGTTTGTTCGGAGTGTAACAGCCAAGAGCACAGCACAGCTTTACACCCAAGGCCAGCCCTGCAGACCCCTTCATCTATAGACAGACTTACAGAGCACGGTGGGGAGGAGAAAGACAGTACACCTCCTGAAGTGTCACCCCAGTGCACTCAAGTCTGCGGAGAAGGACTTATTAACAAATCCTGCTCAAAGATCTGTTTGGTTACAGTTTACCCTATTGGCCACAGAGAAAAGGCGGTTAAACTCTACGCTATACTCGATGACCAGAGTAATAGATCACTTGCCAGCTCAGTTTTCTTTGACATCTTTAAAATCGAGGGACTCAGCTCGTCCTACTCACTAAAAACATGCACAGGAGTGAGTGAAGAATCTGGGAGGAGAGCTACAGGTTATAAAATCGAATCCCTGGACGGGAAGACATCCTTAGCCCTTCCTACACTAATCCAGTGTAATTCTATCCCGAACAATAGAGAAGAAATCCCCACTCCAGAAGCGGCACCATATCATCCTCATTTGAGAAGCATAGCGCATCTTATTCCCGCACTCAATCCCCAAGCCAAGTTAGTCCTTTTGCTAGGGAGAGACATCATCAGAGTCCACAAGGTGAGGAAACAGATAAACGGTCCTCATAACTCGCCCTACGCTCAGAAGCTAGACCTGGGATGGGTAGTTATAGGGGACGTTTGCCTCAGAGACGCTCACAAGTCAAACAACGTTCACTCTCTCTACACGAACACTTTGGAGAGTGGCCATCCATCCTTTTTCCTACCCTGCCCCAACAAATTCCTTGTGAAGGAGAAGCACACCAACTCGGCACAATTAAATGGCAGAGAAGACAACTCCACTGAATCGAAAGTCCTAGACTCATTCACAGACTCTCTTCCTGTACAACGCAATCTAGGGTTTAATTGGGACTCAGAGTCTGATGGTTTAACTTTTCAAGTCAACCTGGAGAAAAAACCCTTCACATGACGTCCACAATCAACGATCCTGATGACCCATCTCCGCTTACTCCTCCAACTCTCCTTACTCATAAGTTTAATGTGAGCATGCCGACGTCCGGAGAGTCTACTACTAAAGACTTGTACAAATCCCAGTGGAAAAGAGTTCAATTGCTAGCAGACTTGTTTCTGAACTTATTCTATTGCTCTAGTTGAAGTTTATGTGGCATCCCCCGGATACCAGACGGGGAGTGTCGTGCCTTAGAAATACGTGCATTTAGTTTGCATGAGAAAATATATTGTTTGCTTGTTCAGTGATGACTTATCCCAAAGTGCCATCTGTTGACAATGTTCCCACATTACATTATGTTTACTGCATAGTCTAATTTTGGTCCCTCCATGCCTATGTAATCCCATGAGGCCGTGCTCCAGGCTCTGCCCCTTCTCCTCCAGAAGCCATTACAGCCTCATACAAGCTGACATCCTGGTGTGCCGACCCTTCTCTCCCTGGATTTCAGCTTATCTGCATGTTTCCCTCAACATAGCACAGTTGGTGAGTTTAATATGCTACTGCCCACCTAAATGTACAATGTAGCTACACTGTTTATCATCTTATCGTTCTTCTGCCATTATACATATTGTGTATTCGCCGTATCGTGCAATCACATTGTGTGACCTGTAACAATGTAATGTTTTGCAGTTTAGATATGCTTATGTTATACTGAGAATTTCTATTTGTTTTTTTTAGTTTTACACTTAACCTATTAATAAAAGTTGAAAAGGACCCCCAGCGTCCATGTCAATGCATTGATGGGAAAGAGTTTACCTGTCTGTCAACTCGTTCTTCAGGAGTACAGAGCGAGGGTGCCAGAACAATAGTGCCCTACCACTGGTGACACTACAGTATGACAAGGTGGTGCTGTGGAACCACTCACCTAATGCAGTTGTGAAACCCACAACTGGTATGAAGGCGTATATTACTCTATGCTGCTGCAGGACCTCCACCAACCACTGACCAGTGGTGAAATCCAGAATGATGATGGGAATAAAGGTGTGTCACGGTCTGCGCTGCTCCAAGCTCAAAAAACTCACCAATGAGTCAGAATTTCATCAAGCAGATTTTCATTCTTTTATTTATTGGAGGAAGGTGAATAAAAGGATGAAAATCTGCTTGATGAAATTCTGACTCATTGGTGAGTTTTTTTGAGCTTGGAGCAGCGCGGACCGTGACACACCTTTATTCCCATCATCATTCTGTCCTGAATAGTAGCAGCTCAGGTGGATGTGTCAGAGTGGGCATGGCAGGCACAATAAGAGCCTGCCAGCTGATTGAATGGGAGATCATTTTGAGATCATTATCAGCCAGAGAGCAGCCTGAGAGCATGTGGGCTGGATCATCAGCCAGAGTGTAGAGCAGTCCAGGGCTCTGTGTGCCTGAAATGATGTGAGCATGCTAGCTCCATGCCGGTGCCTAGGACGGAGGTCGTGACAGCTCCTGGAGTGGGGAAGCCGTGGCTGAACCCGGTGGATACTTGTCCGGGCGTGTGGTTGAGACACGTGCGAGAAAGGAGCCCTTGGGGACACTGGGTGTACCCATGACCCAGGTAGCGAGACCCGGATCTGTGCCCGGTAAGAAAAGCAGTTCCCGTATGCTTGAGTGAACTGTGCACTTGGTGTGTGAAATATGCCAGGCGGGCATAGCCGCCCTTAGGTCCGACTAGACAGTCAGTGAAGGACCTGCTGAACTACATGTGTATGTGATGGCTTAGATAGAAAGGCCATGTGCGGAGTCTGTGGGAGAGACCCAGCTGGAGTGGATGGCATTGGAGGCGTTCCGTCCCTGTGGGATGAGAGGGAGGCTTACCCGGCTGCTTGCAGCAAGTACCTCTCCCTCAACCACGGCCTTTAATGGTGTGGGTGTGCCTGTGGCCAGATTCAGGGGTCACGAATGCTCCTAGAAGGGTAACCATGGCTGATCCGAGAGGGTGCTACTCAGACGCAGGGTACAGTCGTCGACCTGGAGACCTGCCATGAGATGGAGGTTTGGTGGTGACTGGTGGCCCGTACCGTGGTGAGTAGGCCATGGTGACGCGTGGTTAGCCTGGATTCTACGGTTGACCAGGTCCCTGTTATGGTCATGGAGGAGCCACAATCCATGGATGTATTATGATGGGCTGTGAGCGGATGTGAAGATGCATGAGGTCCATGAATATTGTAGGATGGATCACATGTAGTATGTAAGGTCCCGGTCAGGCAGTATTCCTGACTACGGGGTAAATATGGAGTCATCGAGCTGGGTGACTGAAGCCAGGCGGCAGGTACCGCCATTGGGACCCACAGGGCCTGTTGAAGGGTATATAGCGAAGGTCAGAAGCAGGGGTTAGAAGAGCTCCTAGAGTGGGGAAACCGTGGTTGAATCAGGTGGGCGCTGACCTGGACGTGTGGTTGAGATACGTCCAGGAAGGAGCCCCTTGGCGAGGCATGGCGTACCCGTGACTCAGGTTGCTCAATCCCTGTTCTGAACCCAGAGGAGTCATCGTTGATATTATATATATATATCTATTATATAATCGCGAATCGGAAAAGCGCCCCTCCGCGCGCACTTTCCGATGTCGTCATGTGGATACGAATTTAACATTGGGCGCAAAGCGCCCAATGCTGCGCGAGCAATGGCCGCGAGGCCATTGCGAGCCGCTGGCCCAAAATCGATCCACAGGCTCGGCCATAACCTTAGCGATTTACCGCTCAGGTAGCGCGAGCAATGGCCGCGAGGCCATTGCGAGTCGCTGCCTGAGCCGCAACTCGCTCCCCGGGGACCATGGAGCGGAGGCGGCACAGCCGCCTCCGCTCCCCGCAACTCGCCACCCCAATGTCCGCACAGCCTCCCCCAGGTCCAAACAGGCCCCCCATGTCCGCACAGGCCCCCCCCCCCATGTCCGCACAGGCCCCCCCCCATGTCCGCACAGGCCCCCCCCCCATGTCCGCACAGGCCCCCCCCCCATGTCCGCACGGCCCCCCCCATGTCCGCACCCCCACCCCAACCAAGCCACAGAAGCCCATAATACTGTAGTGTACACCGCTATAGTATACTACAGTCCCATGCCCATAAGCGCCATGGGACTGTAGTATACCATCGCGCTGTACACTACAGCCCCCTGCCGCCTGCCGCTCTAAGCCACTACGCGCTTAGTGTACACCGCTATAGTATACTACAGTCCCATGCCCATAAGCGCCATGGGACTGTAGTATACCATCGCGCTGTACACTACAGACCCCTGCCGCCGCACCCCTACACGCTAAGCCCCGACCACCTAACCCCCGACCCGCAGCATACTAAGCCCCCGCCGATACCTCCTAAGCCCCGCCGTCTACCCCCTAAGCCACCGCCGCCCTTAAGCTCCTACCCCCTAAGCCCCGCAGCAGCCCCTAAGCCCCTACCCCCTAAGCCCCGTAGCATCCTAGGCCCCCGCCGATACCCCCTAAACCATGCCGCCTACCCCCTAAGCCCCTACCCCCTAACCCCCGTAGCATCCTAGGCCCCCGCCGATACCCCCTAAGTCCGCCGCACCCGTACACGCTAAGCCCCGACCACCTAACCCCCGACCCGCAACATCCTAAGTCCCCGCCGATACCCCCTAAGCCCCGCCGTCTACCCCCTGCCCCTATCGCTAAAGCCCTACACCCTAAGCCCCCAAAGTCCCCTAACCTAACGCCGCTCTCACCTAAGGCCCTACACCCAAAGCCCCCGCCGTCCCCTAACCTAACGTCCCCGTCTTTCACTTACATGCCTTCAAGTCATCTGATCGTCCGTCCGGCCAGGCGTCCTCTTCCTCCGGCCCCAGGGGTCTTCTCTCTTCCTTCCGCCATCTCCGCCTCTTCGTCCGACCCCGGGGATCTTCTGTCTTCTTTTCGCAAACTTCCATCTCCGACGTCCTCTTCCTTCTCATTAACATAGAATGGACGAAAAATCCGCCATTCTACCTTAATGAGATCTGAGGCCCTCTTCTGATTGGTCGCTGTATACTGCTCTCAGCCAATCAGAAGAGCCCCTCATTTATTTATATATTTTTTAATTATTTTTAAATTATTTTTTTTATTATTTAATTTATTTATTTTTTTTAAGTCAGACTGAGACACAGTTCTCATTCAGGTCCGCCTTTTTTTTTATTATTATTTAATTATTTTATTTTTTATTTATTATTTTATTTTTATTATTTTTAAATCATTTTTTATTATTTAATTTATTTATTTTTAAGTCAGACTAGACACATTCTCATTCGTCCGCTTTTATTTTTAATTATTATTTAATTTTTTATTTATTATTTTATTTATTTTTATATCTTTAATTTTTTTAATCATTATTTTTATATTTATTTATTTATTTTTTTACTTGCGACAGTGAGACACAGTTCTCATTCCGGTCCGCCTTTTTTTTTCCCATTGACATACATTAGCGGTGTGTCGGCGATTTTATGGCCGTCCACCTGGTTCTATTTATCGGCCCTAAAATCGCGGACACACCGCTAATGCATCTCTATGGGCAGTCAGCTCGATTTCGGATTGAACGCCGACCAATCAGAATTCGAGCTGTGACTGCCCATAGAGATGCATTAGCGGTGTGTCCGCGATTTTAGGGCCAACACATAGAACCAAGTGGCCGGCCATAAAATCGCCGACACACCGCTAATGTATGTCAATGGGAAAAAAAAAGGCGGACCGGAATGAGAACTCTGTCTCACTGTCGCAAGTAAAAAAATAAATAAATTAATAATAAAAATAATGATTTAAAAATAATTAAAAAATAATTAAAAAAAATAATAAAAAATAATAAATAATTAAATAAAAATAATAATTAAAAAAAAAAAAAAGGCGGACCGGAATGAGAACTGTCTCTCAGTCTGACTTAAAAAAAATAAATAAATTAAATAATAAAAATAATGATTTAAAAATAATTAAAAATTAATAAAAAAAATTAATAAAAAATAATAAATAATTAAATAAAAATAATAATTAAAAAAAAAAAAAAAGGCGGACCGGAATGAGAACTGTGTCTCAGTCTGACTTAAAAAAAATAAATAAATTAAATAATAAAAATAATGATTTAAAAATAATTAAAAATTAATAAAAAAAATACATAAAAAATAATAAATAATTAAATAAAAATAATTTTTTTAAAGTCAGACTGAGACACAGTTCTCATTCCGGTCCGCCTTTTTTTTTTTTTAAATTATTTTAATTTAATTTAATTATTTATTATTTTTTATTTATTTTTTTTATTATTTTTAAATTATTTTTAAATCATTATTTTTATTATTTAATTTATTTATTTTTTTAAAGTCAGACTGAGACACAGTTCTCATTCCGGTCCGCCTTTTTTTTTTTTTTTTTAATTATTATTTTTATTTAATTATTTATTATTTTTTATTAATTTTTTTTATTATTTTTTAATTATTTTTAAATCATTATTTTTATTATTTAATTTATTTATTTTTTTACTTGCGACAGTGAGACACAGTTCTCATTCCGGTCCGCCTTTTTTTTTCCCATTGACATACATTAGCGGTGTGTCGGCGATTTTATGGCCGTCCACCTGGTTCTATTTATCGGCCCTAAAATCGCGGACACACCGCTAATGCATCTCTATGGGCAGTCAGCTCGATTTCGGATTGAACGCCGACCAATCAGAATTCGAGCTGTGACTGCCCATAGAGATGCATTAGCGGTGTGTCCGCGATTTTAGGGCCGACACATAGAACCAGCTGGCCGGCCATAAAATCGCCGACACACCGCTAATGTATGTCAATGGGAAAAAAAAAGGCGGACCGGAATGAGAACTCTGTCTCACTGTCGCAAGTAAAAAAATAAATAAATTAAATAATAAAAATAATGATTTAAAAATAATTAAAAAATAATAAAAAAAATTAATAAAAAATAATAAATAATTAAATAAAAATAATAATTAAAAAAAAAAAAAAGGCGGACCGGAATGAGAACTGTGTCTCAGTCTGACTTAAAAAAAATAAATAAATTAAATAATAAAAATAATGATTTAAAAATAATTAAAAATTAATAAAAAAAAATAATAAAAAATAATAAATAATTAAATAAAAATAATAATTAAAAAAAAAAAAAAGGCGGACCGGAATGAGAACTGTGTCTCAGTCTGACTTAAAAAAAATAAATAAATTAAATAATAAAAATAATGATTTAAAAATAATTAAAAATTAATAAAAAAAATTAATAAAAAATTATAAATAATTAAATAAAAATAATAATTAAAAAAAAAAAAAAAAGCCGGACCTGAATGGAGACTCTTTGGAAAGAGTGTCCATTCAACGCCCAATCAGCACTGACGTTACGCCCCCCCGCCATTTTGTGCTTTCAAACGCCCAATCAGCACTCACTTTACACCCCCCCCGCCTATTTTGTGGTTTCAAATTTCACAGCCCAGTTTATAAGGCGCGAAATTTGAAATCACAAATCATTTCGCCTACCCGCTACCTCGAAGACGGACTGCCGGATTCCGAGGCCGCAAGAAGACTCGCTTCTGGATTTACCGAAGCAAGCTTCAAGACGACCGCTACTACCCTACAGCTAAGATATCCTTTCTGAGCTTAAAACCTTTCTTTTATTTTACCTTTTTTCCCGCTCCCCAGCCCACACACTACCACTACCGCCGCCGCTCCCCAGCCCTCACAGCACCGCTCCCGCCGCCGCCGCTGCTGCTCCCCAGCCCCGATTATGTCCGCACAGCCCCACCCCCCCGCCAATAGCTACCCCGGGACCATGGAGCGAGTCGCTGCCTGAGCCGCAACTCGCTCCCCCATGTCCGCACACCCGCCGCCGCCGCCATGCCCGCACACCCGCCGGCGCCGCCATGTCCGCACACCCGCCGCCGCCGCCGTCATGTCCGCACACCCGCCGCCATGTCCGCACACCCGTCGCCATGTCCGCACACCCGTCGCCATGTCCGCACAACCCGTCGCCATGTCCGCACACCCGTCGCCATGTCCGCACACCCGTCGCCATGTCCGCACACCCGCCGCCATGTCCGCACACCGCCCGCCATGTCCGCACACCCGCCGCCATGTCCGCACACCCGCCGCCATGTCCGCACACCCGCCGCCATGTCCGCACAACCCGTCGCCATGTCCGCACACCCGTCGCCATGTCCGCACACCCGTCGCCATGTCCGGACACCCGGCGCCATGTCCGCACACCCGCCGCCATGTCCGCACACCCGCCGCCATGTCCGCACACCCGCCGCCATGTCCGCACACCCGCCGCCATGTCCGCACACCCGTCGCCATGTCCGCACACCCGCCGCCATGTCCGCACACCCGCCGCCATGTCCGCACACCCGTCGCCATGTCCGCCGCCATGTCCGCACACCCGCCGCCGCCATGTCCGCACACCCGCCGCCGCCATGTCCGCACACCCGCCGCCATGTCCGCACACCCGCCGCCGCCATGTCCGCACACCCGCCGCCGCCATGTCCGCACACCCGCCGCCGCCATGTCCGCACACCCGCCGCCGCCATGTCCGCACACCCGCCGCCCGCCATGTCCGCACACCCGCCGCCGCCATGTCCGCACACCCGCCGCCATGTCCGCACACCCCCCGTCGCCGCCATGTCCGCACACCCGCCGCCGCCGCCATGTCCGCACACCCGCTCCCGCCGCTGTCCCCTGCCCCTCTCGCTAAAGCCCTACACCCTAACCCCCCCGCCGTCCCCTAACCTAACGCCGCTGTCACCTAAGGCCCTACACCCGAAGCCCCCCGCCGTCCCCTAACCTAACGCCGCTGTCACCTAAGGCCCTACACCCGAAGCCCCCGCCGTCCCCTAACCTAACGCCGCTGTCACCTAAGGCCCTACACCCGAAGCCCCCGCCGTCCCCTAACCTAACGCCGCTGTCACCTAAGGCCCTACACCCGAAGCCCCCGCCGTCCCCTAACCTAACGTCCCCGTCGATCACTTACATGCCTTCAAGTCATCTGATCGTCCGTCCGATCCACAAGTCCTCCGTCCGGCCAGGCGTCCTCTTCCTCCGGCCCCGGGGCTCTTCTCTCTTCTTTCCGCCATCTTCGCCTCTTCGTCCGGCCCCGGGGATCTTCTGTCTTCTTTTCGCTAACTTCCACCTCCGACGTCCTCTTCCTCTTCTGATTGGTCGCTGTATACTGCCCTCAGCCAATCAGAAGAGCCCCTCTTTTTTTATTATTTTTAAATTATTTTTAAATCATTTTTTTTATTATTTAATTTATTTATTTTTTTAAAGTCAGACTGAGACAAAGTTCTCATTCCGGTCCGCCTTTTTTTTTTTTTAATTATTATTTTTATTTAATTATTTATTCTTTTTTATTCATTTTTTTTATTATTTTTTAATTATTTTTAAATCATTATTTTTATTATTTAATTTATTTATTTTTTTACTTGCGACAGTGAGACACAGTTCTCATTCCGGTCCGCCTTTTTTTTTCCCATTGACATACATTAGCGGTGTGTCGGCGATTTTATGGCCGCCCACCTGGTTCTATTTCTCGGCCTTAACATCGCGGACACACCGCTAATGCATCTCTATGGGCAAGTCAGCCCGATTTCGGATTGAACGCCGACCAATCAGAATTCGAGCTCACTGCCCATAGAGATGCATTAGCGGTGTGTCCGCGATTTTAGGGCCGACGAATA
Organism: Allobates femoralis; assembly: GCA_033576535.1. Taxonomy (NCBI): domain Eukaryota; kingdom Metazoa; phylum Chordata; class Amphibia; order Anura; family Aromobatidae; genus Allobates; species Allobates femoralis. Next base: position 496,166,307 of record JARQOC010000004.1, read on the forward strand.
GAACCAGGTGGCCGGCCATAAAATCGCCGACACACCGGTAATGTATGTCAATGGGAAAAAAAAAGGCGGACCGCAATGAGAACTGTGTCTCACTCGCAAGTAAAAAAATAAATAAATTAAATAATAAAAATAATGATTTAAAAATAATTAAAAAATAATAAAAAAAATAAATAAAAAATAATAAATAATTAAATAAAAATAATAATTAAAAAAAAAAAAAATTTTAAAATAAAAAAAAAATTTAATACAAAAAAATTTAAAAATTAAAAATAAAAATTACAAAAATAAAAAAAAAAAAAAAAAAATACTAATGATATTACTGTTAATAATAATGCTATTAATCCTAATATGTATGCTATTAATGCTAATATTTATGCTATTAATGGTAATAATTATGCTATTAATAATAATTATTCTATTAATGGTAATAATTATGCTATTAATGCTAATAATTATGCTATTAATGCTAATTATGTTATTAATGGTAATAATTATGCTATTAATGGTAATAATTATGCTATTAATGGTAATAATTATGGTATTAATGGTAATAGTTATGCTATTAATGGTAATAATTATGCTATTAATGCTAATAATTATTCTATTAATGGTAATAATTATTCTATTAATGCTAATCTTTATGCTATTAATGCTAATAATTATGCTATTAATGGTAATAATTATGCTATTAATGCTAATAATTATGGTATTAATGCTAATAATTATGGTATTAATGCTAATTATGCTATTAATGCTAATTATGCTATTAATGCTAATTATGGTATTAATGGTAATATTTATGCTATTAATGGTAATAATTATGCTATTAATGCTACTATTATTGCTATTGATGATGGTTTTGATGATGGTTTTGATGATGGTTTTGATGATGCTATTGATGATGGTTTTGATGATGGTTTTGATGATGGTTTTGATGATGGTTTTGATGATGGTTTTGATATTTATGGTATTGGTATTATGTATGCACATAATAATTATGCTATTAATGTTAATAATTATGCTATTAATGCTGATAATTATGCTATTAATGGTAATTATGCTATAATGCTAATTAATTATGTATAATGCTAATATTATGGTATTAATGCTAATAATTATGCTATTAATGGTAAATATTTATGCTATTAATGCTAATAATTATGCTATTAATGGTAATAATTATGCAATTAATGGTAATAATTATGCTATTAAATGCCAATAATTATGGTATTAATGCTAATAATTATGGTATTAATGCTAATAATTATGGTATTAATGCTAATAATTATGGTATTAATGCTAATTATGCTATTAATGGTAATAATTATGCTATTAATGCCAATAATTATGGTATTAATGCCAATAATTATGGTATTAATGCTAATAATTAGTATAATGTAATAGTATTAATGCTAATTATGCTATTAATGGTAATAATTATGCTATTAATGCCAATAATTATGGTATTAATGCTAATAATTATGGTATTAATGCTAATAATTATGGTATTAATGCTAATTATGCTATTAATGGTAATAATTATGGTATTAATGCTAATAATTATGCTATTAATGCTAATAATTATGCTATTAATGCTAATAATAATGCTATTGCTAATATTATTGTTATTGATGATGCATATTGATGATGCTATTGATGATGCTATTGATGATGGTTTTGATGATGTTTTGATGATGCTATTGATGATGCTATTGATGATGGTTTTGATGATGGTTTTGATGATGGTTTTGATGATGGTTTTGATGATGGTTTTGATATTTATGGTATTGGTATTATGTATGCACATAATAATTATGCTATTAATGTTAATAATTATGCTATTAATGCTAATAATTATGCTATTAATGGTAATTATGCTATTAATGCTAATAATTATGGTATTAAATGCTAATAATTATGGTATTAATGCTAATAATTATGCTATTAATGGTAATATTTATGCTATTAATGCTAATAATTATGCTATTAATGGTAATAATTATGCTATTAATGGTAATAATTATGCTATTAATGCCAATAATTATGCTATTAATGTCAATAATTATGGTATTAATGCTAATAATTATGGTATTAATGCTAATTATGGTATTAATCTAATAATTAATGGTATTATATTGCTAATTATGCTATTAATGATAATAATTATGGTAATTTATGGTATAATAATTATGCTATTAATGCTAATAATTAATGCTATTAATGCTAATAATTATGGTATTAATGCTAATAATTATGCTATTAATGCTAATAATAATGCTATTTGCTAATATTATTGTTATTGATGATGCTATTGATGATGGTTTTGATGATGGTTTGATGATGCTATTGATGATGGTTTTGATGATGGTTTTGATGATGGTTTTGATGATGGTTTTGATGATGGTTTTGATGATGGTTTTGGTATTATGTATGCACATAATAATTATGCTATTAATGTTAATAATTATGCTATTAATGCTAATAATTATGGTATTAATGCTAATAATTATGCTATTAATGCTAATAATTATGGTATTAATGCTAATTATGCTATTAATGCTAATAATTATGGTATTAATGCTAATAATTATGCTATTAATGGTAATAATTATGGTATTAATGCTAATAATTATGCTATTAATGCTAATAATTATGGTATTAATGCCAATAATTATGCTATTAATGCCAATAATTATGCTATTAATGCTAATAATTATGGTATTAATGCAATAATTATGCTATTAATGCTAATAATTATGCTATTAATGCTAATAATTATGGTATTAATGCTAATAATTATGCTATTAATGCTAATAATAATGCTATTGCTAATATTATTGTTATTGATGATGCTATTGATGATGTTTTGATGATGGTTTGATGATGCTATTATGATGGTTTTGATGATGGTTTTGATGATGGTTTTGATGATGTTTGATAGTTTGATGATGGTTTTGGTATTATGTATGCAATAATAATTATGCTATTAATGTTAAATAATTATGCTATTAATGCTAATAATTATGGTATTAATGCTAATAATTATGCTATTAATGCTAATAATTAATGGTATTAATGCTAATTATGCTATTAATGCTAATAATTATGGTATTAATGCTAATAATTATGCTATTAATGGTAATAATTATGGTATATAATGCTAATAATTATGCTATTAATGCTAAAATAATTATGGTATTAATGCAATAATTAATTATTATAATGCCAATAATTATGCTATTAATGCAATAATTATGGTATTAATGCTAATATTATGGTATTAATGCAATAATTTATGGTATTAATGCTAATATTTATGGTATTAATGCAAATAATTATGGTATTAATGCTAATAATTATGCTATTAATGCTTATAATTATGCTTTTAATGCTAATAATAATGCTATTGCTAATATTATTGTTATTGATGATGCTATTGATGATGGTTTTGATGATGGTTTTGATGATGGTTTTGATATTTATAGTATTGGTATTATGTATGCACATTCAATGTCCTTAAGTATTCAGTGACCTCTTACTATTATTGATATGAATGAGAAACATGTTTATATATTTGTAATACGTTGTAGGGTAAATTAAAGGACATACAAAACATGATATTTAAATATGTTCATTGTCTATCTGGAACTTATTATTTTCCTTAATAATTATTCTATACTTTTCAAGAATTCTTTTCTCCCAAAAAGCTTTTGTAAAAGCTCTTGCGTACCTATACATCTCCAAGCATAGTATTACCTTTGTATGTTCTAACATGACTTCAAAGGATACTAGCAAGGATGTTGGCGGGTACAAAGCCGCATGGATGCGTAAGACACGTGCTAAAGAAACTGAAGAAGAGCGACAATGTCGTTTGGATAAGTCTAAAGCTGAGTATAAGCAACGCATTGCAACGGAGTCGCTGGAACAAAAACAACTACGGTTGGCCAAAAATGCTCAGAAGCTACATCAACGGCGTCAAAAAAAAAAAGCGACACCACCAGTACATCACTCTGCTGATCAGACAGTAACCTCCTCAGTACAACAGTCTGCTGATCAAACTACAAGCTCACCTGTACAATACTCTGCTGATGTAACTCAGTGTGCTGATCAGACAGTAACCTCATCAGTACTACAGTCTGCTGATCCAACTGTAAGCTCACCAGTACTACAGTTTGCTCTAGCTCTTTCTAGCAGTTCACCGGATGAAAGGAGCACAATTCCTCAAGTTTCATCACCGCGCAAAGCAACAGCAAAGCGTAAACATTGTGCTGAGGAGACGTCACGCACAAAACGTTTTCGCCTTGAACAACAACAAACTCCTTTGGAGGCACAAATTGCTCAGGAGTCTTCACTATCCAAACAGAGCCGCTTACGTAAAAGTGGTGCCTCCCGTCGTCAACACCGCAAAAACACGTCTTCTACTGTTACACAAGTGGATCCTGACTCTTTTTCTGCTTTATTACTTCAACGTCTCATCTATGTCGGTTTGCAGAAAGAAAATCGTATTTACCTACCTACACCTCCCTCTTCATATCCACCTGGATTTACAGATAGTGATTTTGGCATTGTGGAACATACCTGTGGCTGTATGATATTCATATGTAACCATTGTGAAGCTCGACATTTCATGGATGAGATGTCATCGGATAAACAGTATACTCTCTGTTGTCACAAGGGGAAGGTCAAGGTTCCGTTACCTCAGTATCCAGAGATGTTGGAATGTATTCTTAAAGGTCAGAGTCCATACAGTCGGAATATGATGGATAACATCAGAAGTATTAATAGTTCATTTGGTTTTGCTTCTATGGGTGCAAGTATTGCTCCCCCACCTGGACATGGCCCTTATTGCTTCCGGATTCATGGCCAAATTTATCACCGTACTGGAACACTACATCCTGCTCCAGATCAAGCTCCTGCTTATGCCCAACTCTACATTTTAGATACTGCCACTGCTAATGACCAACGTTTACAGTGTGATGAAAATAAGAAATGTCATCCTAAATTGATGCGGCTCATTGCTAACTTATTAGATCGCATTAATCCTTTTGTTTCCGCATACAAAATGTTACGTTTTGTTGAACAAGAGGAACAGGAGAAGGCAATTGAAAATGGTACTGTCATGCCTAATATCATCATGGCTCTTAAACAGGATCGAGAACAAGACCCAAGACGTTATAATAAGCCAATTGTTAATGAAGTTGCTGTGGTCTTTGAAAATGCTGATGGAGAGCCACCTTTCAATAGAGACATTTTAATTCATCTGAAACCTGACCCAAACAATCCTTTAGCTCCAAAAACACAGCAAGTTAGTATTCTCCACAGTAATTTAGATGCTTTACTGTATCCGTTATTTTTTCCGCATGGTGAACAAGGCTGGCATGAGGGACTGAAGCATCAAGGTGAAAATCCACGGAGAATTACACAATTGCAGTATTACTGTTATTTGCTATCTGTACGTCCTGGGTTCAATCCTATTTTAAATGGTGGAAAACTAACGCAACAGTATTTAGTAGATGCGTATATAAAAATTGAGGCTAATCGCTTAAATTTTATACGTCAACATCAAAAAGACTTAAAAGTGGAAGACTATTGCGTACTACAGGAACATCTGCAAAGAAAATCTTTTGAAAAAGGAATTCCTATTGGCAAGACGGTCATTTTACCATCGTCATTTGAAGGCAGTCCCAGAAACATGCAGCAGAGGTATCAAGATGCCATGGCTATTGTTACAAAATTTGGACGGCCAGATCTTTTTATAACAATGACCTGTAATCCCAAATGGAGCGAGATTATCCACAATTTAGAACCATGGCAGAGGGTGGAACACAGACCGGATTTAGTCGCCCGTGTCTTCAAAATAAAATTAGAAGCCCTATTAAAAGATATAAACAGTGGATTATTTGGCAAGATTTGTGCAATGATTCATGTAATAGAATTCCAAAAGCGAGGACTACCACATGCTCACATTTTGGTTATTCTGGATAGCAATTCCAAATTACGCACTGAGGTAGATGTCGATCGTACTGTTTGGGCAGAAATTCCTGACCCATCCGAGTATCCTGTGCTCCATCAAATTGTGATGCAACATATGATTCATGGACCCTGTGGACAATTCAACCCCAATTCTCCATGTATGGATATTGGAAAGTGTAAAAAAGGATTCCCAAAAGATTTCCAACCAAAAACTGTAATAGCACACGATGCCTACCCAACTTATCAACGCAATGCAGGACCTTCATTTACACAACGTTCTCATATGGTTGATAATTCTTGGGTTGTTCCCTATAACCCTTTCTTACTATTAAAGTATAAGTGTCATATAAATGTGGAAATCTGTGCATCCATTCAAAGTGTCAAGTATCTATTCAAATATGTTTACAAGGGGCATGATAAAGCCAATCTGGAAATTTCTCAAACAAACATACAACATGATGAACCTCACCAATTTATGGACTCAAGATACGTCAGTGCACCGGAGGCAGCTTGGAGAATTTTTGCCTATCCAATGCATAAACAATCACACAGCATTGTTCGCCTTGCCGTACATCTGCCACAGTCACAACCCCTTTATTTTCATGAAGATGCTTCTGTTGAGAACATTGCTGCCATGACACATAAAAAATCAACTCTTATGGCCTACTTTGAACTGAATGAGAATGACCCACGTGCTCATGAATACTTCTACCGCCAAATTCCTGAGCACTATGTCTGGAAAGCTGGTGCATGGGAAATTAGGCAGAAACGTGGAACAACAGTCATTAGAAGAATGTATACGGTCAGTATGAAAGATGAAGAACGCTACTATTTACGGTTGTTGTTACTACATGTAAAAGGAGCAACAAGTTTTGAGCACATTAAGACCGTTAATGAAGTCGAGTACCCAACTTTTAAACAGGCAGCAATAGCCCTTGGATTACTTTTGGATGACAGTGTTTGGCGAAATACCTTACTGGATGGCTGTGTTCTAAACATGCCTGCACAGCTTCGGGATATGTTTGCTTACATATGTATCTTTGGTCCTCCTGCTCATCCATTGGAGTTGTGGCAAGAATTTAAAAAAGATTTTATTGAAGACTACTGCCGTGCATATCACCCTAACAATGAGGACTGTGAGCATTGTGAAGGCTATGCAATGACAGATGTTCAAAATGTGTTAAAATTTCATGGCAAAAGCTTTACGGATTTTAATCTACCACGCCCCAAAAGAAAACAACAACTACAACCACAATACGACAAAGAGGAGGAGTTTAGAAGAGCCCAAGAAATGAAAGAAACTTTAAATCAACAACAACTTTTGGCCTATAATGCCATAAATGAAGCATTACAGGATACAAGTCAGCAAGCTAAGTGTTTTTTCATTGATGGCCCAGGTGGCAGTGGGAAAACATATTTGTATGATTTGTTAATTCGTCAAATAAGAGGAGAAGGAGAAACTGTGTCACCTGCTGCCAGTACTGGGATTGCAGCCAACTTATTGGAAGGAGGAAGAACCATCCATTCACTTTACGGGATACCTATTCCAATCAATGAAACGTCTGTGTCAAGAATCAAAAATGATACTGATGCTGCACACCATTTGAAGAATACCAAACTTTTCATTATTGATGAATCCACTATGCTATCCAAATACGCACTGCATGTCATTGACCAACTATTAAAGGATGTTATGACCAAAGATATCTCGAAGAAAAATAAAACACCCTTTGGAGGGAAAGTCATTGTTCTGGGAGGAGACTTTCGTCAGTGTCTTCCTATTATTCCTCATGGAACACGAACTGATATTGTACAGAGCTGCATTAAATATTCCAGACAATGGCAGATTTTCACTCAATTGCCACTACTTGACAACATGCGCTCTGTTGATCCAGAATACAGCAATTGGATACTTCAGCTGGGAAATGGACAATTGACCAATTCTTATAACCTTGGAGATGATGTTATAGAAATCCCTGAAGATATGATTTGCACAGGTTCACTAATATTTGACATTTTTGGTGAAAACATTGTAATTGATGTCAATGACAATGAAAGCATTCATACAGCAGCATCACATGCCATTCTTTGCCCCAAAAATGATGATGTGGATCAGGTCAACTCTAAGATCATGGATTGCATTGCTGGAGAGTATACAGAATACATTAGTGATGATTCCATTGATCCGGATGAGACAGAGGACCCAGAGCAATACCCTGTTGAGTTTTTAAATTCACTTACACCCACGGGGATGCCATCTCATCGTCTGAAATAAAAAATCGGCACCATTGTAATGCTTTTGAGGAACTTCAACAGCAGAAAAGGTCTTTGCAATGGGACTCGCTTAATTGTCACCGGTTTGTTTGCCAACATGATTCGAGCAAGAGTCATTACTGGGTCTGCTGGAGGAAATGTGGTTTTCATTCCCAGGATTGATTTGTGCCCATCAGAAACCGGCTTGCCTTTTAAGTTAAGACGTCGCCAATTTCCTCTGAAGCCAGCTTTTGCCATGACAATAAACAAATCCCAAGGACAAACACTTGAGAAAGTAGGGATTTTTTTGCCAGAACCTGTTTTTGGACATGGACAATTGTATGTGGCTTTTTCAAGAGTGAGAAGACGATCCAATGTAAAAGTGAAAGTGGTGGACACTCCAATCCAAGGAAAATTGCTGCCTAACAGTGACAAAGTATTTACCAAAAATATTGTCTACAAGAATATTTTGCACTGAACTCTTCCCTATGACTATTCTTCTGTTTATTTATCTTTTGAAAAAAAAAAAAAAAAAAAATTTTACTGTTTTACATTTTATTCTTTTATATACTGATTTCTACTATATTTTTGTGAACACACATTTAAAATAATATGAGAGATGTGTATCATCCACATTTCTACAGTGGGTGATAGAAACCACTATTTCAAGCTCCAGCACTATATGTGCTGAGAGATTTCATTGTCACTCTTTACAGGGAGAGGTTTTTGTGAACAGCTAAGAGACGGGTGGGATGGCTGTTCACACACATCTCATTAGCAAGGTGTGTTCCACATGTTTAGATAGATAGGGACAAACATAAATTATTAATTAGATTCTACCACACCATTTTTCTTAGATTTTTTCACTTTGTTGAGGAATATACTAAATGATAATAATTGATCATGAAGGACTCACCAACAACATACTTGCTGTAATTTTCATAATTGCATATATGTAATTTGTACTTAACTTGCGGTTTGTGCAGACAACATAGTTGCGGCAGTGTCATCCACATCAACTGCAGTCACCTGTGGTTAGTTAGTCGATGCATCTTATGCACCTGCTGAAGCTACGTTAACTCCATTTACCGTAGGTTAACTACAAGTTTTTTTGTTATTGCATGGATATTGCTGCAAGTCTGTAGCTGGTAACTCCTTCTGTATCAATTTACAAAATTTTATTATTTACATCACAATCCTCAAAAAATCTAAGAAAAATTCAGGTATAAAAAATATTTAAATTATATCAATTCGGATTTAGTTAGATTAGGACTCACCAGGCGTAAGGGCATCTTGACGCGATTGGTGGGCTGACACAAACTGGCTGATACACCTATTACTGTTATTAATTCATCAATTTTAATGATTGATGCATTAAGAAGTATTGCTACTTTGTGTTCTAAGACCCTTACAACATAATTATTCAATTTTCCTTATATGATATCAACAATACAAATATATGTAGTTGCTGTAAAGATGTCATTGGAATAATTGGATTATTTAAAAATCTTTAAAAAAACAATAAACATATTCTAGACAACCAATGCATTTGCATTAGTCTAACAGCTATAACTACTATAATCAAATTAACGTACGTTCTAGAATCCCGATGCATTTGCATCGGGCTCACAGCTAGTATATATATATATATATATATATATATATATATAGTAAACTTATAAATGTATGTGTAAAGTGTAGATAGTAGTGATGGGCAAGTCCTAAATTACTCGGAATCGCTTGACTCAAGCGAGTCCGAGCTCGGGACTCGCTACTCGTTGCGAGTCTAGCGAGTCCAATGTTAATGAATGGGGAAGCGAGTAATAGCGAGTAATGTGCGATTTACAAATTGCAGATGTGTCTCGGAAGCTTCAGGCTCTATCTGCTAGGACTCGGTACTCTGCGAGTTTCCCAGCGTTTACTCGCATGAGTCCAATGCAAATCAATGGCAATCCTAGTTTTGTCAGAGACGCTGGCAAAACTAGGATTGCCATTGTCTTGCATTGGACTCGCTACTGTGCCAGTGATAGCAGGGAAACTCGCAGAGTAAGAGCTGTCTGCTCTGTGCAGCTCCAGGGTCCTAGAGCCTGCCTGCTGCCTGATGTAGCAGAGCTGAGATTGTTCTCAGTCTGCTCATTCCCTGTGCATAGACATCTATATCTATGCACAGAGGATGTAGCAGAGAGGACATCGCGTTTTGGACTACGTCGGACGGAAGAGGATTGTTTTAATTAAAGATGAAGTCCCTAATGGTTTTTTTTTTTATTTCTAATAAAAAATTTTCTCTGTGTTGTGTTTTTTTAACCCTTTATTGGAGATTCTTAGTGGCCGGGTCAAACCTGGCCTGACATTAAGAATCTCGGGCTTAATACCAGCTTGTATAACAAAGCTGGTATTAACCCCTTTATTACCCAGCGTGCCACTGCCACCAGGGCCGCTGGAAGAGCGGGGTTTAGCGCCAGGGGATGGCGCTTCAATGAACGCGCCATCTTGTGGGGCGGCCGCAGGCTGCAATTTGCAGCGGGGGGGTGCCCAGAAAGCTTGGGCCTCCCTGCGCTGCGGATTCCAGCCCCCAGCTGCTTAGCTGTACCTGGCTAGACATAGAAATTGCGCGGAGCCCCACGCATTTTTTTTTTTATTATTTCATGAAATTCATGAAATAATAAAAAAAGAGGGCTCGCCTATATTCTTGTGTCCGGCCAGGTACAAATAGGCACCTGGGGGTTGGGGGCAGCCCGTCGCTGCCTGCTGGATCCGGCTGGTTCCAGAAATATGGCGAAGCCTACGTCATTTTTTTTCTGAAAAATCAATAAAACAATCCTAAAAAAGGGACTGCATCTTTATTAACCCCCTCGCCCATGGTCCAGGGGTTAATAAAGATGCAGTCCCTTTTATTTACATTGTTTTATGGATTTGTCAGAAAAAAATTTGACGTGGGCTTCGCCGTATTTCTGGAACCAGCCGGATCCAGCAGGCAGCGACGGGCTGCCCCCAACCCCCAGGTGCCTATTTGTACCTGGCCAGACACAAGAATATATGGGATCCCTTTTTTTTTATTATTTCATGAAATAATAAAAAAAAAATGCGTGGGGCTCCGCGCAATCTCTATGTCTAGCCAGGTACAGCTAAGCAGCTGGGGGCTGGAATCCGCAGCGCAGGGAGGCCCAAGCTTTCTGGGCACCCCCCGCTGCAAATTGCAGCCTGCAGCCGCCCCAGAAGATGGCGCGTTCACTGAAGCGCCATCCTCTGGCGCTGAACCCCGCTCTTCCAGCGGCCCTGGTGGCGGTGGCACGCTGGGTAATAAAGGGGTTAATACCACCTTTGTTATACAAGCTGGTATTAAGCCCGGGATTCTTAATGTCAGGCCAGGTTTGACCCGGCCACTAAGAATCTCCAATAAAGGGTTAAAAAAAACACCACACAGAGAAAATTTTTTATTAGAAATAAAAAAAAAAGCCATTAGGGACTCCATCTTTAATTAAAGAAATCCTCTTCCGTCCGACGTAGTCAAAAACGCAATGTCCTCTCTGCTACATCCCCTGTGCATAGATATAGATGTCTATGCACAGGGAATGACCAGACTGAGCACAATCTCAGCTCTGCTACATCAGGCAGCAGGCGGGCTCTAGGACCCTGGAGCTGCACAGAGCAGACAGCTCTTACTCTGCGAGTTTCCCTGCTATCGCTGGCACAGTAGCGAGTCCAATGCATGTCAAAGACGCTGACAAAACTAGGATTGCCATTGATTTGCATTGGACTCGTGCGAGTGAACGCTGGGAAACTCGCAGAGTAATGAGTCCTGCGAGTCCCTTACTACTCGCCGAGTAACGAGTCCTAGCGAGTAGATTCGCCCATCCCTAGTAGATAGGCCAGAGGCCGTGATCACCACGGGAGCTGTCAGTAGAGCTCCAATGGGGACAGAGAGGTGGTTACAGGTCCCGGGTAACTAAATGACGTTATGTGCAATATATGTATTATGTAAGGTTCTATGTAAATATATGATGTATTTATGTAAAGTGTTTATAATCAATGTGCAATGTGTCAATCATGCTACCCGGGTTATGTTATTAATATGTGAAAATATACGGGTAGACATTGGTTAAATTATAAACACGTGTTTTTGTCGTTATGCAAGCGGGTTCCCCGGGTGCTACCTCACAAGTGACAGAAGCAAACTTACACACACAAACAACAGAACCAAAGATAAACAGAAAACATACAAGGTGTGTACAAAATACAAAAAACAATTTTATGAAGTGTCTATAACTAATTAGTGCCTAGTTGTTTAAGCAAACTAATTAAAAGGTGTATCAATAGGTGTCCATTGATGACCAGGATAGGAGACGTTTTTTTCAGAGCAACAATAGCAAACACCAGGTGAGTTCTGGTGTTCCATTAATTAAATAAATCCATACAAAAGATTGCATGCCCAATTAGATTTATTGTACGTTATTTCCTATAGATAAAAGGCACCAAATTGAAAGAATAACACAGCACCCACGAGTGAAGATCCAGTAAACTATTGAAACCGTCAAGGGAAACACTGCATAATTTTATTCATAACCAGTTATCGAATTTTAACAAATTGAAGTTTTTACATCAAAAAATGATATATAAAAATTGATTGACTTTAGAGATGATGAAAATAAATTGATATATTTTTTTTAATTCATTGTTTGGTTATTAAATCCTAGTGGGTCATAAAATTGCCTTTATAGTAAGCGCTAGATCTCACATTTTACAGATTAATTATTAACTTTTGAAGATTATACGCACACGGAAAGTCTTCTCAGATCTTTAGCTGCTACTTAACTAGGGCTGACTACAGTGTACAAACAATAATCTTTGATCACATGGTTTGTGACATCTGGCCATCTGATTGGCCAGATCGCTACCAGCCATCTGATTGGCTGTCAGACTCACAGGTCCTTCTCGTTGATCGGATGTCTTCTTTGCCGATCCCAGTGCAGGCGTCGGATAGGTGAGTATGATATTTTTTTATTTTTTTAACAACTTTTATTCACTTTTAGTGCACTTTTGTAGTGTATATATAGATACACTGTGAAAGTTAAAGGACTACTCGCTACTTCCAGGTAATCACAAGAAACTCGGGGAGTAGAGAGTAGCCCGAATATCATTACTATTCGGCGAGTACCGAATAGTAACGATTCTACTCGCTCATCCCTAGTGCTTGTGTAATGTAGGGATGGCACACCAGGAGAAAAATTGGCGGTTAGGGACCGAGTAACGAGGGACGGCAGCAGCCAGTGTCGGTCTGGCCTGCCAAGGTATCGGTTAAAGCCCCAGTAGGCCCCACCCCTTGCACGCTCACTGTCACTTGCCTCAAGCAGATGCAGGATTAGAATGGCCCCTCTCCTCAATGCAGTGTTAAATCACCAGTGGGCCAAGCTCAGTTGTGGCAGGTGATTCACCTCAGTGTGGTGTTATAACGCAGTCACGGTGGATGGCAGTTGCATCAAGGACCCTGCGTTCCGGGGTGATGAGCGCAGACTCTGATTGCTGGCAGTGTCACTCAGGGCTGTATTAGCCTGCCCAGCAGAAGAGACAACACCATGGAGCAGCAGGACCTGCGATGACATCACAGGCAAGTAACTTGGGTTGGGCGGAGCAATGGAGTATACCCAGCGTGAAGGAGCAAAATGTCATACAAGAAGCTGGAGAGAAGATGGGACCAAATAAACAAGGGTACAAGGGGTGTGTGAGAGAGGAGTGCAGAGGGCGGCAGGATGTGCGCGGGGATGAAGGATGCAGGGGGGTTGGAGGATGGAAACTGCAGGGGATAGAGGATGGAGAGTGTAGAAGGATTAAGAGTGCAGGAGGATGAAAGTTGGGGAGTACAGGAGATGGAGGATGGGAGTGCAAGAGGATGGAGGATGGGAGTGCAGAGGATGGAGATGCAAAGGATGGTGAGTGCAGAGGATGCGAGTGCAGGAGAATGGGGAGTGCAGAAGGATGGAGAGTGCAAGAAGATGGAGGATGAGGAGTGGAGGAGGATGGAAGATGGGGAGTGCAGGAGGATGGAGAGTGCAAGAGAATAGAGGATGGAGAGTGCAGGAGGATGGGGAGTGCAGAAGGATGGAGGAAGTGGAGCGCAGGGGAAGTGGAGTGCAGGAGGATGGGGAGTGCAGAAGGATGGAGGAAGTGGAGCGCAGGGGGAAGTGGAGTGCAGGAGGATGGGGAGTGCAGGAGGATGGAGGATGGGGAGTGCACGAGGATGGAGAGTGCAGGAAAATGGGGAGTGCAGAAGGATGGAGGATGGTGAGTGCAGAAGATGGCGAGTGCAGGAGGATGGAGGATGATGAGGGCAGGAGTATGGCGAGGGCAGGAGGCTGAAGAGTGCAAGAGAATGGAGAGTGCAAGAGAATGGAGAGTGCAGGAGGATGGAGAGTGCAGGAGGATGGTGGAAGGGGAGAGGAGGAGAATGGAGAGTGCAGGAGGATGGAGACTGCAGAAGGATTGAGGAAGTAGAGTGGAGGAGGCTGGAGGGTGTAGGGAAAATAGTGAGTCCAGGAGGGTGGAGAGTCCAGGAGGGTGGAGAGTGCATGAGGATGGAGAATACAGGAGGATGGAGAGTTCAGGAGGATAGAGAGTGCAAGAGGATGAAGGATGGAGACTGCAGGAGGATGGAGAGTGCAGGAAAATGGGAGATGCAGAAGGATGGAGGATGGTGAGTGCAGGAAGATGGCGAGTGCAGGAGGATGGAGGATGATGAGGGCAGGAGTATGGCGAGGGCAGGAGGCTGAAGAGTGCAAGAGAATGGAGAGTGCAAGAGTATGGAGAGTGCAGGAGGATGGAGAGTGCAGGAGGATGGTGGAAGGGGAGAGGAGGAGAATGGAGAGTGCAGGAGGATGGAGACTGCAGAAGGATTGAGGAAGTAGAGTGGAGGAGGCTGGAGGGTGTAGGGAAAATAGTGAGTCCAGGAGGGTGGAGAGTCCAGGAGGGTGGAGAGTGCATGAGGATGGAGAATACAGGAGGATGGAGAGTTCAGGAGGATAGAGAGTGCAAGAGGATGAAGGATGGAGACTGCAGGAGGATGGAGAGTGCAGGATGATGGAGAGTGCAGGGGGATGGAGGATGGAGACTGCAGGAGGATGGAGGATGGAGACTGCAGGGGGATGGAGGATAGAGACTGCAAGGGATGGAGGATAGAGACTGCAAGGGGATGGAGATAGAGACTGCAAGGGGATAGAGAGTGCAGGAGGATGAAGGATGGAGAGTGCAGGAGGATGGAGAATGTAGAAGGATGGAGGATGGAGAGTGCAGAAGGATGGATAGTGCAGAAGGACGGAGATGGAGAGTGCAGGAGGATGGAGAGTGCAGGAGGATGGAGGGTGCAGGAGCATGAAGAGTGCAGGAGGATGGAGGAGGAGTGCAGGAGGATGGGGAGTGCAGGAGGATGGAGAGTGCAGGAGGATGGAGGAAGGGGAGTGGAGGAGGATGGAGACTGCAGAAGGATTGAGGAAGTAGAGTGGAGAAGGATGGAGAGTGCAGGGGAATGGAGGGTGGAAACTATAGGAGGATGGAGGATGGAGACTGCAGAGGGCTGCAGGTGTAGGAAAGATGGAGAGTGGAGAAGCATGGAGAGTGTAGGGGGATGGATAGTGCAGGAGGATGGAGAGTGTAGGGGATGGATTGTGCAAGAGGATGGAGAGTGTAGTAGGATAGAGAGTGTAGGGGGATGGATTGTGCAAGAGGATGGAGAGTGCAGTAGGATAGAGAGTGTAGGGGGATGGATTGTGCAAGGGCAATGGCATGGGGAGGTGGATGGGGAGTGTTGTGTGGTGGGGGAAAGAGGGATATCCAGGCAGGAGATGGGAAAGCTGGGAGCTGGAGGAAAGAGGAATATCATACAGATCTCAAATATAACCAACATACAGTACATTATATTGCCATCATGGATAACAGTATGATAACAAAGACAGAAAAAAATAGATCTGTCAGACTAAAGTGAAGCAAATGTTCATCAGTCTCCAAATGGAAAAGTGTATTGGAGCGATTGTGCTTTAGATCACCACATATTGACTCTTACAGGGGATTTCCCAAGTCAGTTGTGACAGACAGGTCATGGATAGATGGTGACATTGGTGTATTAATTATAGTACACTTTTCCATTTGAAGACACTGGATAACATCTTGCTTCACTTTGAATATTGATTAAAGAGGACCTGTCACCCCCCCCCCATGGATTAGAATCTAAGCCCAGGACTGAATGCAGCATGTCTGCTGCATTCAGGCAAGGGGTCCCCCATTGCTCTGTGGGGCTGCTACCCCGATATTATAGGCTTATAAAAAAGTAGTTATTTTCCATGGAGGCGGGCCATTGTCCTTGAGGCAGCTCATCCACAGGGGCATTTCACGCCCCCTGCGCCTCTGTACCGCCCATGTCCTCACCGCCTCCACTTGTGTCATTCTGAAATCCGAGGACAAGGTTGAGGTCTCGGTGCATGCCTCGCCTTCCGCTATGACGTCCTCTCATTTCTTCGCCCTGCTCCACAGCACAACACTGAGCAGGGCGGGGAAATGAGAGGACGTCGTAGCAGGAGGCGGGGCATGCATCTAGACCTCGCTCTGCGCTTGCATCAACACCGCAAGGACACGCAGAGCGAGGATTTCATGAATGGCACTAGAGAGGCGGTGAGGACATGGGCGGCACAGAGGAGCAGGGGACATGAAATGCCCCTGTGGATGAGGTGCCTGAAACACAAGGGCCGCCTCCATGGAAAATAACTGTAAGTTTTTATAAGCCTATATATCGTGGTAGCAGCCCCACAGAGACATGGGAGACCCCTTGCCTGAATGCAGCAGACATGCTGTATTCAGTGCTAAACTTAGATTCTACTCCATGGGGGGATGACAGGTCCTATTTGATCTGAGGGGCTGGGTGGTTACCCAGGACAAGAAATGTGTGAGAAATTGCATTTTGCAAATAACAGATTCCATAATCAAGTACAATAAATAGTAGATTAACTGTTAAATGATGTTGGCGTTTCTTGTGGCCCAATTTGAGCTTGCCCACGGCCTCGGCCTCTGCATGCACCACCATCATGTCCACTTCTTGGTCCCTTGCTACCTGCCTTGAGCATTTTGAATGGTGTGCTATATACACTTCCTGTATACAACTAACTGAAGGATTCCAATGAATGTTTTTTAGATGGATTGATGAAATTAGATATTACAGGCTAGACACCTGCTACAAATGCTGCGTACAGGTAGACAGCGTCTTGTGAGGTATAGACAATTGGCCTATATCACCCCTCCTGACTATAGAGATTTAAATTAATCCTTAATAGGACTGTTTTGGGATGGATAGATGAAAACTTACATATTACAGGCTACACACCTGCTACAAATGCTGCGTACAGGTAGACAGCATCTTGTGAGGTCCAGAAAATGAAATGGAGCTATATACCCCTCTTGCCTATAGAGATTTAAATTAATACTTACAAGGACTGTTTTGGGATGGATGGATGAGATCTCCAGCCTGTCCACCAGCCACAGATGTGATGCTGGCTGGTATACTGGCACATCTAACTTTCCTATACTGCCTTACTGTCTGCTTGTATACAGCTAATTAGTCCACAGAAGGACTGTTGTTTGTCTTATATTAGCAACCCTGCACCTACACTAGCTGAAAGGCACGAAATCTGTCCCTGAATCAGCAGCACCTCTCCCTACACTGACTGTCTGTGGAGCAGAGTGACGAGCACAGTGCGGTCAGGTCTTATAAAGACCCGTTGACGCTGTGCGGCCAGCCAGTCACTGTAATGCCATAACCAACATGGCTGTGGCATTACAGTGTCTGGTAGCCAATCCCTGCACGTGGGCTGGCTCTGTAGAGAGCGCCAACATGCAGGGAGGTGGACCTAAGCATGAACACGAGTATCGCGTCATTACTCGGTGCTAAAATCCTAACCTCTTGTGATCTCAACAGTCACCACACTGGTGTACGTCATACCTTGATACAGGTTAGGGAACTAAAATCCTAATCTCTTGTGATCTCAACAGTCACCACACTGGTGTACGTCATACCTTGATACAGGTTAGGGAACTAAAATCCTAACCTCTTGTGATCTCAACAGTCACCACACTGGTGTACGTCATATCTTGATACAGGTTAGGGAACTAAAATCCTAACCTCTTGTGATCTCAACAGTCACCACACTGGTGTACGTCATACCTTGATACAGGTTAGGGAACTAAAATCCTAATCTCTTGTGATCTCAACAGTCACCACACTGGTGTACGTCATACCTTGATACAGGTTAGGGAACTAAAATCCTAATCTCTTGTGATCTCAACAGTCACCACACTGGTGTACGTCATACCTTGATAAAGGTTAGGGAACTAAAATCCTAATCTCTTGTGATCTCAACAGTCACCACACTGGTGTACGTCATACCTTGATACAGGTTAGGGAACTAAAATCCTCTCCTGAAACCATTACAGTCACCAGACAGGTGTACGTACTACCTTAATACAGGTTAGGGACTAAAATCCTCTCCTGAAACCATTAAAGTCACCAGACAGGTGTACGTACTACCTTAATACAGGTTAGGGACTAAAATCCTCTCCTGACACCATTAAAGTCACCAGACAGGTGTACGTACTACCTTAATACAGGTTAGGGACTAAAATCCTCTCCTGAAACCATTACAGTCACCAGACAGGTGTACGTACTACCTTAATACAGGTTAGGGACTAAAATCCTCTCCTGAAACCATTAAAGTCACCAGACAGGTGTACATACTACCTTAATACAGGTTAGGGAACTAAAATCCTAACCTCTTGTGATCTCAATAGTCACCACACTGGTGTACGTCATACCTTGATACAGGTTAGGGAAATAAAATCCTAATCTCCTGTGACCTCAACAGTCACCAGACAGTTGTCGCTCTATACAGGCAAAATGCGCAAAGGCGTTGGCAAGGGCGTTGGCAAGGAACAAGGAAGTGGACGTGATGGTGGTGCAGGCAGAGGCCGAGGTCGTGTGCAAGCACTAATTTCGCAACAACAAAGGGCCACATCTCCTCGCTCGCACGTCCTGTCCCAAATTCTTGGGGCCCGCAGCAGTACACCACTGTTGAACCAAGACCAGTGTCAACAGGTTGTTACTTGGATAGCGGATAATGCTTCAAGTCAGATGGGCACCTCCACAAACACCCTGTCTTCCACACGGTCAACTGTCAGTAGCCGTGATACTGCACCGCACATTTCCCAACCTGATCCTCCTTCCTACCACCTGGCCGAGTACACGTCCACGGACATTACTGATCCCACACTAGGACACTCGGAAGAGCTGTTCACGTATCCATTCGCAGAATCTGGCCTGTCGCCACCTCCTCTTGAAGTGGGTGATGAGGAGATGGTATGTACAGATGCCCAAATATTTGAGCAGCCACGTTATGACGAACGGAACGTTGTCAAAGTGTCTCAACAAGGGGTGGACGATGATGAGACACAATTGCCAGGAAGTCAGGAGGAGGATCAGGGTGCGGAACAGGAAGACGACGTGGTGGATGATCCAGTAGCTGACCCAACATGGCAGGAGGATATGCAGAGCGAGGACAGCAGTGCACAGGGGAGGGAGGCGTAGCATCCCAACAGGCAGTACGAAGCAGGGTTGGGTCCGCAGGCAGAAGGCAGGCAACCGTTCCCCGGAACAACAACACAACTCAAGGTGCCTGTGCAAATGTTCGGTCTTCCCGAGTCTGGGAGTTTTTTAAGTTGGCTCCAGAAGACTCTAAAAAGGCCATTTGCCACACCTGCCATGCCACTATCAGCAGGGGTACGAAAACTAGCAGCCTGACCACCACCAGCATGATCAGGCACATGTCAGCCAAGCACCCGACTTTGTGGGAAGTACAACAGAGTCGAGGAGCGGTGCTTGCTGATGTCACTGCTACGTGCTGGCCGCGAACAAGCCTCCGGCCCTGCACCTGAAGTTGCCCACGCACAAATTACACCACCATCAAGCACGTCCTTGTCCCAGCGCAGCGTTCAATTATCCATTCAGCAAACATTTGAACGCAAATACGCTGCCAACGCCCCACATGCCACAGTCCTGAATGATCACATTTCGCGACTCATAGCGCTAGAAATGTTGCCTTTCCGGCTGGTGGAGACGGACGCATTCCGCGACCTGATGGCAGCTGCTGTCCCACGTTACTCGGTCCCCAGCCGCCACTATTTCTCCAGATGTGCCGTCCCCGCATTGCATAACCACGTGTCCAACAGCATCACACGTGCCCTGAACAATGCTGTTTCAGCCAAAGTCCACCTAACAACAGACACGTGGACAAGTGCTTGTGGGCAAGGCCGCTACATCTCCTTGACGGCACACTGGATTAATATTGTGGAGGCTGGGACCCAGTCTGAGCGAGGGACGGAACACGTCCTTCCCACACCAAGGATAGCAGGCCCTACCTCTGTCAGGGTTTCACCAACACTCTACAGCTCCGGAATGTCATGCTCTTCAGCCTCCTCCTCCTGCGCATCCTCATCCACTGTACCCTCCACACCAGTCCCAAGCTGGAAGCACTGCAGCACTGCCTCTGCAAAGCGGCAACAGGCTGTGCTCAAGCTAGTCTGCATAGGTGACAAACTCCACAATGCAGAAGAGGTGTGGACAGCTCTGAAACAGCAGGCAGATCACTGGCTCACACCTCTGAACCTAAAGCCAGGAAAGGTCGTGTGTGACAATGGCCGGAACCTGGTGGCAGCTTTGAGGCGAGGGCAGCTGACGCATGTTCCATGCGTGGCCCATGTGCTCAACCTGGTGGTTCAGAGGTTTGTGAAGTCATACCCAGAGGTGTCTGACCTGCTGGTAAAAGTTTGGCGTCTGTCTGCACATTTTCGCAAGTCACCCGCTGCTTCAGCCGGCCTTGCCGGCTTTCAGCGCCGTTTGCGTCTTCCGGCCCACAGACTGGTGTGTGATGTCCCCACGTGTTGGAATTCAACTCTGCACATGTTGGTCAGGATATGTGAGCAGAAGAGGGCAGCTGTGGACTACCTGCATCACCTAAGCCGTCGGGAAATGGGTCAAACTCCACACATAACACCTGAGGAGTGGAGATGGATGTCGGACCTATGCACCGTCCTCCAAAACTTTGAGGACTCCACCAAGATGGTGAGCGGCGATGACGCCATTATTAGCGTCACCATACCACTACTCTGCCTTCTAAAACGGTCTCTGCTGAAAATCAAAGAGGATGCATTGCAGGCCGAGCGCGATGACTTTGAGCAAGAAACAGTAGTGGGTGTGGGTGAAAACACACAGCCCAGCCTCATCTCATCACAACGTGCAGTGGAGGACTATGACGAGGAGGAGGAGGATGAAAACATGGAGCAACTCTCTGGCCAAATTGAGGATATGACATGCACACCAGTCATACCCTCGATTCAGCGTGGCTGGCCAGAGGACAGGGGAGATGAGGAGGAGGAGGAGGAGGACAGCATGTTCAGTCATCGTGTTGGTCTGGATACTGAAGTGATGGCTGTTAAGAGTCTGGCGCACATGGCTGACTTTATGGTAAGCTGCCTGTCTCGTGACCCTCGCGTTCAGAACATCTTGGCCGACAATCAGTACTGGTTGGCAACACTGTTAGACCCACGCTACAAGGAGAACTTTATGTCTCTCATTCCTGAGGCGGAGAGGTCAGCCAAAATGCAGCAGTTCCACAGGGCCATAGTCACGGAAGTAGTGAAATCATTCCTCTCACAAAACGCTAGCGGCATAGGTCAGGATTCGGTGGACAACCAAGGCGTACGGCCGAGAGGGGCACAAGTCCAATCCACCAGAGGCAGGGGAACTGTCTTTACGATGTGGGACAGTTTTCTCAGCCCCTCACGTACCACAGCCCCTGAGGTGCGGGGTAGTGCCACCAGAAATGCTAAGTTTGGGCAGATGCTGAAGGAGTACTTTGCAGATCGAACAACTGTACTGCGAGATTCCTCTGTGCCTTTCAATTATTGGGTCTCCAAGCTCGACACGTGGCATGAATTGGCTCTCTACGCCTTGGAAGTCCTGGCCTGCCCTGCCGCTAGCGTTTTATCAGAGCGTGTTTTCAGTGCTGCAGGTGGAATCATCACTGATAAACGCACCCGCCTGTCAACTGAAAATGCGGACAGGCTGACTCTGATCAAGATGAACAAGGGTTGGATTGGGCCAGACTTCACCACACCACCAGCAAATGACAACTGAATTAAAATTTTGTTATTTGAATTTGACATGTACCTCCACTCACCCATGGGTACACACTTCCGGACTTTGGCTAATCGCTGGACTGCTCCTCCTTCTCCTCATGTGACACCATGATGACCGTTACAATAGTTAGGCTGTTGTTTGAGGTATACCCGCAGTGGTAAATTTTTTCGCCTATTCTTTTAGAATGGGCATTACAACGACAGGAGACCCGCTCCTTTTCAATGGGAAAAATGTTTTGAGGCCCTCCTGCACGTCTCTATCCAGGGACAAAGAGGAACCTCCCAATTTTTGGCCACCCTGACCAAAGGGCTATACTACAATACACCCACTTGAGGGTTACAGGCCCTACTACATGTCTGTATGCATGGTTCATTGTTGAACCTCCCAATTTTTGCCTGCCATGGCCAAGGCCTATACTACAATACACCCATTCTTCTTTACAGGCCCTCCTGCACGTCTCTATCCAGGGACAATGTGGAGCCTCCAAATTTTTGCCTGCCCGGGCCAAAGGCCTATACTACAATACACCCACTTGAGGGTTACAGGCCCTACTACATGTCTGTATGCATGGGTCATTGTTGAACCTCCCAATTTGTGGCTGCCCTGACCAAAGGGCTATACTACAATACACCCACTTGAGGGTTACAGGCCCTACTACATGTCTGTATGCATGGGTCATTGTTGAACCTCCCAATTTTTGGCCACCCTGACCAAAGGGCTATACTACAATACACCCACTTGAGGGTTACAGGCCCTACTACATGTCTGTATGCATGGGTCATTGTTGAACCTCCCAATTTGTGGCTGCCCTGACCAAAGGGCTATACTACAATACACCCACTTGAGGGTTACAGGCCCTACTACATGTCTGTATGCATGGGTCATTGTTGAACCTCCCAATTTTTGCCCACCTGACCAAAGGGCTATACTACAATACACCCACTTGAGGGTTACAGGCCCTACTACATGTCTGTATGCATGGGTCATTGTTGAACCTCCCAATTTGTGGCTGCCCTGACCAAGGGGCTATACTACAATACACCCACTTGAGGGTTACAGGCCCTACTACATGTCTGTATGCATGGGTCATTGTTGAACCTCCCAATTTTTGGCTGCCCTGGCCAAAGGCCTATACTACAATACACCCACTTGAGGGTTACAGGCCCTACTACATGTCTGTATGCATGGGTCATTGTTGAACCTCCCAATTTGTGGCTGCCCTGACCAAAGGCTATACTACAATACACCCACTTGAGGGTTACAGGCCCTACTACATGTCTGTATGCATGGGTCATTGTTGAACCTCCCAATTTGTGGCTGCCCTGACCAAAGGGCTATACTACAATACACCCACTTGAGGGTTACAGGCCCTACTACATGTCTGTATGCATGGGTCATTGTTGAACCTCCCAATTTGTGGCTGCCCTGACCAAAGGGCTATACTACAATACACCCACTTGAGGGTTACAGGCCCTACTACATGTCTGTATGCATGGGTCATTGTTGAACCTCCAATTTTGGCTGCCCTGACCAAAGGGCTATACTACAATACACCCACTTGAGGGTTACAGGCCCTACTACATGTCTGTATGCATGGGTCATTGTTGAACCTCCCAATTTTTGGCCACCCTGACCAAAGGGCTATACTACAATACACC
The DNA here is from genome assembly GCA_033576535.1 of Allobates femoralis. Classification (NCBI taxonomy): domain Eukaryota; kingdom Metazoa; phylum Chordata; class Amphibia; order Anura; family Aromobatidae; genus Allobates; species Allobates femoralis. The sequence continues at coordinate 496,190,415 of JARQOC010000004.1, forward strand.
CACTTGAGGGTTACAGGCCCTACTACATGTCTGTATGCATGGGTCATTGTTGAACCTCCCAATTTGTGGCTGCCCTGACCAAAGGGCTATACTACAATACACCCACTTGAGGGTTACAGGCCCTACTACATGTCTGTATGCATGGGTCATTGTTGAACCTCCCAATTTTTGGCCACCCTGACCAAAGGGCTATACTACAATACACCCACTTGAGGGTTACAGGCCCTACTACATGTCTGTATGCATGGGTCATTGTTGAACCTCCCAATTTGTGGCTGCCCTGACCAAAGGGCTATACTACAATACACCCACTTGAGGGTTACAGGCCCTACTACATGTCTGTATGCATGGGTCATTGTTGAACCTCCCAATTTTTGGCTGCCCTGGCCAAGGGCTATACTACAATACACCCACTTGAGGGTTACAGGCCCTACTACATGTCTGTATGCATGGGTCATTGTTGAACCTCCCAATTTGTGGCTGCCCTGACCAAAGGGCTATACTACAATACACCCACTTGAGGGTTACAGGCCCTACTACATGTCTGTATGCATGGGTCATTGTTGAACCTCCCAATTTGTGGCTGCCCTGACCAAAGGGCTATACTACAATCACCCACTTGAGGGTTACAGGCCCTACTACATGTCTGTATGCATGGGTCATTGTTGAACCTCCCAATTTGTGGCTGCCCTGACCAAAGGGCTATACTACAATACACCCACTTGAGGGTTACAGGCCCTACTACATGTCTGTATGCATGGGTCATTGTTGAACCTCCCAATTTTGGGGCCCACCCTGACCAAAGGGCTATACTACAATACACCCACTTGAGGGTTACAGGCCCTACTACATGTCTGTATGCATGGGTCATTGTTGAACCTCCCAATTTTTGGCTGCCCTGACCAAAGGGCTATACTACAATACACCCACTTGAGGGTTACAGGCCCTACTACATGTCTGTATGCATGGGTCATTGTTGAACCTCCCAATTTTTGGCCCCCTGACCAAAGGGCTATACTACAATACACCCACTTGAGGGTTACAGGCCCTACTACATGTCTGTATGCATGGGTCATTGTTGAACCTCCCAATTTGTTGGCGCCCTGACCAAAGGGCTATACTACAATACACCCACTTGAGGGTTACAGGCCCTACTACATGTCTGTATGCATGGGTCATTGTTGAACCTCCCAATTTTGGCTGCCCTGCCAAAGGCCTATACTACAATACACCCACTTGAGGGTTACAGGCCCTACTACATGTCTGTATGCATGGGTCATTGTTGAACCTCCCAATTTTGGCTGCCCTGACCAAAGGCTATACTACAATACACCCACTTGAGGGTTACAGGCCCTACTACATGTCTGTATGCATGGGTCATTGTTGAACCTCCCAATTTGTGGCTGCCCTGACCAAAGGGCTATACTACAATACACCCACTTGAGGGTTACAGGCCCTACTACAGTCTGTATCAGGGATCATTGTTGAACCTCCCAATTTTTGGCGCCCTGACCAAAGGGCTATACTACAATACACCCACTTGAGGGTTACAGGCCCTCTCATGTCTTATCAGGGAACCTCCCAATTTTGGCTGCCCTGACCAAAGGGCTATACTACAATACACCCACTTGAGGGTTACAGGCCCTACACATGTCTGTATGCATGGGTCATTGTTGAACCTCCCAATTTTGGCTGCCCTGGCCAAAGGCCTATACTACAATACACCCACTTGAGGGTTACAGGCCCTACTACATGTCTGTATGCATGGGTCATTGTTGAACCTCCCAATTTGTGGCTGCCCTGACCAATGGGCTATACTACAATACACCCACTTGAGGGTTACAGGCCCTACTACATGTCTGTATGCATGGGTCATTGTTGAACCTCCCAATTTGTGGCTGCCCTGACCAAAGGGCTATACTACAATACACCCACTTGAGGGTTACAGGCCCTACTACATGTCTGTATGCATGGGTCATTGTTGAACCTCCCAATTTTTGGCCGCCCTGACCAAAGGGCTATACTACAATACACCCACTTGAGGGTTACAGGCCCTCCTGCACGTCTCTATCCAGGGACAAAGAGGAGCCTCCCAATTTTTGGCTGCCCTGACCAAAGGGCTATACTACAATACACCCACTTGAGGGTTACAGGCCCTACTACATGTCTGTATGCATGGGTCATTGTTGAACGTCCCAATTTGTGGCTGCCCTGACCAAAGGGCTATACTACAATACACCCACTTGAGGGTTTCGGGCCCTACTACATGTCTGTATGCATGGGTCATTGTTGAACCTCCCAATTTGTGGCTGCCCTGACCAAAGGGCTATACTACAATACACCCACTTGAGGGTTACAGGCCCTACTACATGTCTGTATGCATGGGTCATTGTTGAACCTCCCAATTTTTGGCTGCCCTGGCCAAAGGCCTATACTACAATACACCCACTTGAGGGTTACAGGCCCTACTACATGTCTGTATGCTTGGGTCATTGTTGAACCTCCCAATTTTTGGCTGCCCTGACCAAAGGGCTATACTACAATACACCCACTTTAGGGTTACAGGCCCTCCTGCACGTCTCTATCCAGGGACAAAGAGGAGCCTCCCAATTTTTGGCTGCCCTGACCAAAGGGCTATACTACAATACACCCACTTGAGGGTTACAGGCCCTACTACATGTCTGTATGCATGGGTCATTGTTGAACCTCCCAATTTTTGGCTGCCCTGGCCAAAGGCCTATACTACAATACACCCAGTTCTTCTTTACAGGCCCTCCTGCACGTCTCTATCCAGGGACAATGTGGAGCCTCCCAATTTTTGGATGCCCTGGCCAAAGGGCTATACTACAATACACCCAGTTCTTGTTTACAGGCCATCCTGCATGTCTGTATCCAGGGGCATTGGTGAACCTCCCAATTTTGGACTGCCCTTGCAAAGGAAGATACTACAATAGACCCAGTTCCTCAAAATGGGCACTTTATTTCTAGACAGGGCTTCATGTACGTCTCTTGTCAGGGTCATCGGAGTGTCGCACAATGTTTTCACGTAAAATCTTTCATGTAATCACAAAAAGTGACATACACCAGCTGTATCTCACTATTGGGTATGTGCCCTTAACATTTCCACCCTAAATATTCATTTTGGTGTCATTTTGGAAGGTTTTCTGGAGACTCCGTAAAATTGGCGTGAAACTCGGACAACATTGTTCACAGCTGTGACTTTTGAGTGAGAAATGCTTCCAGGGGTCTTCCCCATGGTGTTGCCTTGTCATTTGAGCACTCTTCTGAGACTTTTGTGACATTTTTAGGGTTTTTCCATGCTGCCGGCAGTCATTTCATAAAAATACTCGTGTCTCCCATAGGATAACATTGGGCTCGTTACTCGGGCCGAGTACACGAGTATCTCGGGATGCTCGGCCCGAGCTTCGAGCACCCGAGCATTTTAGTACTCGCTCATCACTAATTATTATTATTATTTATTTATAGAGCACTATTTATTCCATGGTGCTGTACATGAGGAAGGGTTACATACAAACAAGTTAAATAGACAATGAAAAGCTAAAAGTGACAGACTGATACAGAGGGGAGAGAAGATCCTGCCCTTGCGGGCTTACATTCTACAGGGCTATGGGGAGGGGACAGTAGGTTGGGTCTGCTCGGGTGGTGGTGGAGCGCGGGTCCAATGGTGGTAGATCGCCAGGTCCAGTGGTGGTGGAGCACTGGGTCCAGTGGTGGTGAGGTGGCACCATGGTCATTGCAGGCTATAGGCTGTTCTGAAGAGATGGGTTTTCAGGTTCCGTTTGAAAGTTTCGAGGTTAGGGGACAGTCAGACGTTTTGCGGTGCAGAAATACACATCTTTGCAGCAGGCATACTTATTACACTAACACACACATCTGCAGCAGGCATACTAATTACACTAACACACACCCCTGCAACATGTACACTAATTGCACTAAAGCACATACCCCTGCAGCAGGCACACTTATTACACTAACACACACACGCTATACACTACCATATCTTGCAGCTTCTGATTGATACCTAGCAGGAGAGGAGCCACTGGGAGCTGCACAGAAGCACAGAAGCTGTAACATTTGAGCATATGCAGGACCTTTGAATGCAGGCCACATGACAGTCAGGAAGGTCCTTCTGCTGCACTGCTCCTGCAGCCTCTGCTCATTTCACGGTGCTTTCTCTTCTGCTGTGTACTGGTCACATAGATCAGTGCAGATCAGGAAAGAAGAGAGGGAGAGGTCAGCTGTCTATCAGTGGGTCTCCTCATTGCTTCTGCTCACAGACAGCGAGTGGGCCCCCTCACTTCTTCAGGACCCTGGCACCTGTCCGGATATGCCGGGTGCTGGTGCTGGGCCTGCTGAACACCCTCATAGTCTTTGATATATTAAAATGCACTCCCCATAGTCCTCCATATAGCATAATGCACACCCATAGTTATCCATATAGTATAATGCACAACCCATAGTCCCCTGTATATCATAATGCACACCCCATAATACTCCATATAGTATAATGCACATTCCATAGCCCTCCATATATTATACTGTACGCCATAGTCCTTCATATATTATAGTGCACCATTCATAGTCCTCAATATAATGTAATACAACCCCATAGTTCTCTCTATATTATAATGCAGCCCCCATAGTCCTCTATGTATTATAATGCCTTCATAGTCCTCCATACATTACTGTGCATCCACATATTATAATGCGTCACCATAGTCCTCCATTCATTATAACGCACCCCCATAGTCCTTAAAAAGTATAAAGCATAGTCACCCACATAATATTATGGCCATTACCTACCAGTGTACTCAATGACTTAATTAACAAATAAACTACTCACCTCCCACTGCTGCAGTCTCCTTAGCAGGAGGTCTATAGCTCTGTACATCTCAGAACAGCGGGCATGCAGCAGTGACATCATTGGGCCCGCCATACTGAGACATCAGAATACAGACAGAGTGGGAGAATGATTGAGGAGGGAGAGGAGCGATCCATTTTTTATCATTGTATTTACCTGTAACGGCATCCACGATGCCTATACTGTTGAAAGGACGATGCCAGAAAGGGCTTTCGGTCAACCATAGCAGCCAGGTGGTCTGCTGCCATTGGTAGTACGCCACTGGACATTAAATACAACGTAGGTTTGATAAATCTTTAAAGTAATCCTTTAAAAGTTACATTTGACGACTAAAATCTGTTATGTTCAAGTTTGCTCCCGGATGTGTGCTCATTTTTGTCTGCAAATTAAACACTTTCATACTCTACAATCTTTAAAGCAAACAGAGTGAAAATCAAACAAAAGGACAGGTAATGAGAACTTTGCCAGGGGAACATTTGACTCTAAGAAGCAGTGTTGTAAATCAGATATTTAGAAAATAAAACACATGTGATTTCAATAGGAACAAAGTGTTTCCCAACGGTAATGTCACAAAAATATTGATAAAGAACTATTAAAAAAATTTGAATTATTATAATAGATTAGTAAAAAATATTATTCAACAATCATCTACGAAAAGTATATAACTTTTGTGACGAATACCCAATTTAATGTGGACAGTAAAGCTGAAGAAATGAAGGTGGGAGGGGGATTTGAAACAGAAATGTTGTAAGACAAAGACAAAGGAGAACAAAAAGGAAGAGGAAAGAAGAAAAAATGAGAAGGAAATAATAATAGAAAATAGAGAGAAGAACAGGGGCGTAACTACAACAGGTGCAGGGGTTGCGATCGCACCCGGGCCCTGCAGCCTAGGGGGGCCCCAAACGTCCCTTTGGCCCATAGAAAAAGACTAATACTACTAAAGATTTGCAATAATTGGGGGTCCCGTTGGAGCTTTCGCATCAGGGCCCCAAGGCCTGAAGTTACGCCACTGGAGAAGAAGAACTTATAATGACTAGAAAGTGTGAAAGTATAGCTTCTATTGAAGTTAGTTTCAGATGTTCACTGTCAACCTGTTAGTTTTGACTTACTTTTTATAACCATCATGATTGTAGGTCTGGCATGGGATTTGATAATGCAAAAAGCTCTAAGACAACAAAATATAGATACTAGTGCATCTCAATGAATTAGAATATCAACAAAAATCAATTAAATATTTCCAAGTTTAAGGGGCGTTTCTGGGAGCCCTGAAATACGTTGACTAATAAATCAATATTATATTCACTCTTTAATGCAGTGGTGGGGAACGTCCGGCCCGCCATGTTCTCTGATCCAGCCCGCCAGGGCCAGGACGACAGCTAGGCGATCGACCGCCGCCCGGCCCTGGAGTTGCGAGGAGAAGCTGCGGCAGGGAGCGGTGGGCGCCGCCATGTTCTTTGTGGCTGGCGCCCACTAACTGTACAGCCGGTCAATAGAGGTTGAGACCTCTACACAATGGCCGCGGTCTCCAATTAGCCGCGGCCATTTTGTGGAAGTCTCAGCTTCCACCGACCGGCTGTACTGTTAGTGGGCGCCGGCCACAAAGAACATGGCGGCGCCCACAGCTAGCTGCCGCAGGCCTGCAGCTACTCCTCGCAGGCAGCGTCCTGCAGATGTGCCCTCCGGGCTCCGGCACCCCTGCTCCACATCCACAGCTCCCCCAATGGTAAGTTATGCGGGAGGCTGTGGGGGAGACAGGGAGGCTGTGAGGGAGGCTGTGGGGGAGACAGGGAGGCTGTGAGGGAGGCTGTGGGGGAGACAGGGAGGCTGTGAGGGAGGCTGTGGGGGAGACAGGGAGGCTGTGGGGGAGACAGGTAGGCTGTGAGGGAGGCTGTGGGGGAGACAGGGAGGCTGTGAGGGAGGCTGTGGGGGAGACAGGGAGGCTGTGGGGGAGGCTGTGGGGGAGACAGGGAGGCTGTGAGGGAGGCTGTGGGGGGACAGGGAGGCTGTGGGGGAGACAGGGAGGCTGGCCCCCCGTGTACACGTGTGTCGTGTGCCTCAGGCCCCCGTGTAACCGTGTGTCGTGCACCTCTGGCCCCCATGTACCCGTGCGCCTCTGGCCACCTTGTACCGGCGCGCCTCTGGCCACCTTGTACCGGTGCGCGAATTTATACGGCCCGCGAATGATATTCTAAATTTCCAAATGGCCCTTTGCAGAGAAAAGGTTCCCCACCCCTGCTTTAATGTCTCATGGAATATGGCAGCACAGTTTTTAACTCTTCATCCTCCCTAGTTTAATTTTCTTAAATAATGATCTTTGAGTTTTCATTGGCTGTAAACCATAATAATCTATATTAACAGAAATAAACACTTAAAATAGATTACTCTGTTTGTAATGACTTAATAGAATATATACATTTCACGTTTGGTATTGAATTACTTAAACAAAAACTAACTTTCTGTTAATATTGTAATTCATTGAGAAACACTAGTATATACTGACTGTCCTCTGACTTTTAAAGTGTAAATGTGATTTCAGTGGGAAAAAAAAAAGCTATACTGTACTCATTGTTAATGATGGGTCACATAGCAGCTAAGGTAATGCTTTTTTGTGCCGTATGACTTATTTTGTCACATTTTTCTGTGCTCTTTTAAAAGCTGCATTGAATGTCTGTGTGGGTATGGCCAGCGTCTGCCAGTACTGTGTGTGTATTTCCACAGCGCTTGAGAGCAGGCTGACAGTGAGCTGTGTGGTAAGCCAGCATACAGGGGGTTAACAGAGATTGTGACTGAGCTGTTTGGAGCCAGATGACAGAACAGAGAAGCTTGTAAAGAAGAGTTTACATGGTGATGTTGCTTAGCTCTGTGCTGTAATCTGATACATTGTTTCCTTACCAGCTGCAGTCAGGATTATAGGCCACGCCACCTTTTCTCTTATATGGATACATGCATGTATTCACTGAATATTGATGTGAGTGATAACAAACATATGTCCGCTTCGCACATAGTGCAGTGGGGACACTTTGTGGAAGGTTTATGAATGGTAACCAACCAGAACTTTCTAATTAAGTATATTTAAAAGTTTGTTAAAATCACTTGCTCTACATTATTATTAAACAAAATTGTAAATGGCAGTTATGCGTTAAGTATTTACTAGATGAGAACTAATAACCAGTGGGGACCAAATAATATTTGATTTGTACTCTATATTAATGATGAGTGAACCTTTGGAAGTTTGGGTTCATATTCTTTCGCCGAATCTCAATATGTTTGCCGAATAACTTATAATTATAATTTCTTAACCCCATAAGATTCAATAGGAGGCAAAATCAAAGCCATCTATTTTCCAGAGTCAACACTGATACTAAAAGTATCATGGTACAGTAGGGATGCCTGGGAAAAGGCCTGTCCCAGCATTTCAAGCTTCAACTTTGATCAGGAACAGGTTGAGGAATGACAGGTATAGACATTGTGCTCAGAGTCTCACCATTTCAAATAATTAGGGCCATATACCAAAAAAGTAGCATCAATTGACCCAGAATAAAAATAGTATAATGGAGCAGCCTGCATGCATGGCACAGGGTCTGAAACAGGGGCTTGCCTAGCAATTGAAGGTTAAACAGAGGGGGATGAGAGGCACATGTAGGCATCGTGCTCAGAGAGCACTGCTAAATTCAGGAGACAGACAAGAAGGAGACTTCAAGAAGAGTCTCCACATTTCAAAAAATTGAGGCCAGATCTATGAAAGTGGCATCAATTGACCCAGACTAATAATTGTATAAGGACGAAAACAATGCAGCACTCTGAAAAGAAGAACATTACCTAGTATGCCCAGTCTGCGACAGGGGTGAAAAAGTCCTTGGAGATCCATGGCTTGTTTACCTTGATGATTGTTAGGAGGTCTACACTTTCAGGAGACAGGGGGATGTGTTTATCTGTCAGAACACCAGCAGCACTGAAGACATATTTTGAGAGATTGCTGGCTGCCGGCCATGACAAAACCTCCAAGGCATGACTGACTAGCTTAGGCCACTCCTCCATTTTTGAAGCTCAAAATGCAAAATGGTCCAAATTCCCTTATGGCACGCATATTGAGCTCTAGATTTTCATGCACCAGCCTCCCCAATCATTCACTGTGTCATACGCACTCGTTTCTGCTGGCGGATGGGCTGGTTTAACAAATTTGTCAAATGACTCTCAGAAATTGCTTCTGACAGTTAATCAGCTGTTGCTAATGTATGTACGCTGATAACCCAATGTTCCCTGGGTTGTAGATCTGCGATGCGCACTGTGTCCCTCACTGCTGTGTTGGGGAAAACCACTCCTAAGATTGTCTACAAGCAATTTTTGATACTTCAGCATGCGCATGTCCCTGTCCTGGATGGAAAGCATTTGGCTAATTATACTCTTTTACTGCGGATTCACCAGGGTGGCAACCCAGTAGTCATCGCTAATTTGAATCCTAACAATACGGGCATCATGTTGTTGATAGTGCAGCAATAAAACACTCATGTGTCTGATGCATCCATCAGGACCTATTTGTTGCTGTATTGGTGGTGGGATAACAATCGAGCTTTCTTCCTCCATTATCGGACAACAGAAAAGGGAAAAAAATTCTTCATCTTCATAGTCGCTGCAACATGTTGTCATGGTGTAGTTGATATGCTGGTGAGTGAATGGCAGTTACGGGCTTGGTGACCAGGGAAAACTAGTCTGGCCCTTGACTAGGAACCCTGAATAGCACTGAATTAGAAAGCATCTCTGGGAGGGGCGTGTCCTGACTCAGGCAATGCAGGACGCATAATCTGAGGGCTCCTCTACAAGCACCCAAAATCCGGGGATTAGCGGCTTCCTGAGAGCACTATAGGCTTCCCAAGCATACCACGAGACTCCCCACACACTGAGGATGACGAGGACCTATGATAGGCAGAAGGCACCGCCAGAGACGCTTACAGATTACTTCTCTTCTGAGCGCCCGGTGCCTCCAGCTTCTAAGATGGCCCCCGTGCTGGAGACAGCCTCAGCTGCAGCTGCATGTTCTCCCAGCTCTCCTCACAGCCCAGGGGGAAGGAGGCTTCCTCGCAGCAGGGAGGAAGAGAATGAGGACACAGCTCCAATTACTCTGTGGTCTCTCAAGGAACCTTTGGATACTCAGCGGCGATCGATCCATGAGGTTACCAGGACCCTGATCAGTGAGCTAAGGGAGGAAATGGCGGCAATGGGGGAGCGGACTGGTAGACTAGAGCGCAAGATGGTGGAGTTTGCCACTGCGCATAATGAACTAGCAGCCACCAGGAGGTGGATGCTGAGGTCAGGTCCCTTCAGGCTTCCATGTGGGACTTGAAGGACAAAATCAGAAAGGGCAACTTTAAACTTAGAGGCATGCCAGAGGTAGAAGACGAGGGGCCACTACTTGCCTCAGTACAAACCTTCCTATGCTCCACCCTCCCTGAGACACCCCCTTCTGACCTGGTGGTGGAGAGGGCATTTCGCCTCCCACGGTTCCCACGTATTAGCAGGGATCTCCCCAGAGACATGCTGGTCACCCTGGCGTTACCCAGAATGCGGGACCCTATCCTTCAGACCCTGAGAACTGCTCCTGTGACTGACGGCCCCTACAGCGGTTGGAAGGTCTTCCCGGACCTTTCGCCTGGGACTCTAATGAGACGCAGAGATTTTGCCCCCTATTGCCAGATCCTCTGAGAACGTGGAATTCAATATGCGTGGGGCTCTCCCATCCATGTCTCGTTTCGTTACAAAGGGGCCAGGCAGGTCTTCACTTCCCCCTCGAAGCTCAAAACGGCGCTCTATTCCTGGAACCTTATCCCAAATCCTGGCTCCCCCGGAAAGGCATCCTCACCCCGGGGAGATCCTGGCGGATGACGGTTGCTGTTGGTTGTGACCCTGTGTTTTCTCTGGACTACACTAGCATGCTGGTGGTCCGTTAAAGTGTTAGAGCCAACCCCTATGTCTCGCAGCAGTTGCTGTGTTGGATAGCCTGACGGACCGGCTGCGGGGGTTCTCACCTGCTCACGCTTCCCCCTTACTCTCAGGAATTTCCTGGGATTTTTTTTTTGTTTACATTTGTGTACTTGTTTGTTTAATTGTTAAGCTCTTATCTCCCCCTCCCCCCTTCCGTCTTTTTTCTCTCCCTTCTAGTCCTGCCCGTGCCTGTCGCCCCGCTTTCCTGCCCCCCTTGACTCCTCTCCTCCTACCCTCCTCGCCGCCATGCTTCTTTCCCCTTTTTCTTGTCTCTCTCAGCTCCTGCAATTTCCAGTTCCTCCTTTTTTCTCCTTGCTCTCCCCTCTCATGTGTGGCTCCTTCCACTGATCTCATCATGAACGTTAAGATAGTCTCTATAAATGCTAAGGGTTTGAATTCTCCGGCTAAGAGATCGTACCTCTGGAGGGAAGCACTATGCTCACCTGTTGATATGGTGCGCGTCCAGGAGATCCACCTCACCTCAGGGGACACTCATAGACTTAGGCACCCCAGGTTCCCCCACATCTTTTTTTCTAGTGGCCCGGCTAAAAAAGCTGGAGTGTGCCTAATGATCGGTGCCTCGGTCCAGTTCACCTTGAAAAAGCACATTGTGGACCCAGCAGGTCGATATACTATTGTGACGGGTGACATTTCAGGAGTGTTGTGTACGATAGGCAGCGTCTATGCACCTAACTCGGGTCAACTTAAATTTCTACGCTCGTTGTTTTGCAGGCTGAGGGATGAGTCTGCGGGCCATCTTATCGTATGTGGAGATTTCAACGCGGTGATGGAGTCCTGCCTAGACTCCTCCTCTCCCGTTACTCGGAGGGGAGGCGACCTCCTCCCGCTCGCCCGTGAGTTTCACCTCCATGATGTCTGGCGCTATTTGCATGCGGGTGAAAGGGACTACACCTTTTACTCTGGCCCACATCGCTCATACTCCAGGATAGATTTCTTCCTGGTGGATGACCTCTCCTTGGCTTACTGCCATAAGGCGGAAGTTGGTCTCATCACCTGGTCTGACCACGCGCCAGCGTCTCTGGAGGTGGCTCTCGGAACGGGTGGGGGAGGGGCCAGGAGATGGTGTCTCCGCCCCGACCTGTTGCTGGACCAGCATTTGTCGGAGGTTATCGACTAGTCATACTTTACCGCTAACGACAATGGGGAGGTCTCGGATGAGATGCTCTGGGCCTCCCATAAGGCGGTCCTCAGAGGGCTTCTCCTTCAGGCAGCTTCTCGACGTAAGAGTGCCAGGGAGGCCCTGAGATTAGACTTAATGGACCGTATCCATCAATTAGAGGCAACTAATAAGACTAACCCCTCCTTGGGACTTATATCACAGATCTCGACACTTCAGACTCAGTGCGGTGACTCTTTTTGCACCAGTATGAGACGGGGTGGCGACGTCTTAAAACCAAATATTATGCTATGGGAGATAGAGCGGGTACCCTACTGGCCAGGCCCCTGAAAAACGATCTTTACAGTCCATGATCACATCTATGCGGGACAAATCTAGGGGTCTGGTGAGAGACCCGAGGAAGATTGTAGATTTGTTTGCCTCATAGTATTCGTCTTTGTATAATTTACGTGATGAACCGGGAACCCCTCAGCCTACTTTAGATTCTGTGTGGGCATTCCTGGCGTCGTTAAACCTTCCTCGGCTCCCTCGGGACAAATTAGACGTTCTTAATCAGCCCTTTACCTTGGCCGAAGTCTCCAAAGTCATAACCTCTCTAAAGTCTAACTCGGCTCCCGGTCCAGACGGATTTATTAATGAATCTTAGAAGACATATAGTGTGATTCTGGCCCCATTTCTTGTGTGTCTGTTCAGCAGTTGGAGGTCGACGGGCTCCATATCATCTGAGGCCCAAGAGGCGTCAATCACAACGATACTCAAGCCTGGCAGGAGCCCAGAGCTTCTGGAGAGCTACCGACCGATCTCCCTGCTGAACACCAACTTATAAATTTTTTCCAAGCTGCTTGCAACCAGACTCTCGAATGTTGTTCCTCTCTTGGTGGACCCGGATCAGGTGGGCTTTGTGGCTCGCCAGGGACGGGACACGACGGATGCTTGATTTAATTCCTCTCTCTGGACGCCGAGAAGGCATTCGATAGGGGGGATTGGGGTTACCTGGAGGAGGTGCTGAAGGGGTTCAGTTTTTCCAGTCCTATCCTGTCGGCGATCCTCAGCCTCTACTAGAGCCCGTCGGCGAGGGTTTTCTCCTCGGGATACCTCTCTGGTCCCTTTGGGATTTCCAATGGCACCAGACAGGGTTGTCCCCCCTAATATTTGCCCTGGTGGTAGAGCCGCTTGCTGCCTCTTTCTGGGCGGATCGCTCCATCAGCGGTCTCCAGGTGGGACCAAAAAACCATGTTGTGGGACTTTATGCAGATGATATAATAGTTTCCTGCACCCACCCCTCTGCTTCGCTCCCGAGAGTTCTGGCTCCGCTTCATAAGTTTTCCGAACTTTCCTACTACAAATTGAACCCGACCAAATCGGTGATCTTCCCGGCCCATATTCCCGGTGAGGAGGCTGCCCGCCTTGCACGCTCTCTCCCCTTTCGCTGGTCCCCTGAAGGCATCCCATACTTGGGGATCACCCTCTGTCACTCGCGCGAGGTGGTCAGGCGGAATGCCGAACACTTCCTGGAGGCTCTGCGGAAGGCGACAGACTCGTTGTCCCTTCTCCCTCTGTCCTGGATAGCGCGTGTTCATGCCTATAGGATGGTCTGGCTGCCTAAATTACTGTACCTTTTCAGATGCGTCCCTCTCCCCTTCCCAATGAACCTGTTGACACAGATAAAGACGGTGACTAATAAGTTTATATGGGCGTTGAAGCATCCAAGGGTTCACAGGAAAACTATGTACCAGGGATTGAGGTGGGGAGGTATGGGTGTCCCGGATGTTCTGTCATATTACAAGGCCTCTCTTCTTGAGGTCTCCAAGCTGTGGTGGCTTGGAACGGAACCATTTGGCTGGCTGCAAATAGAGTCTCAGGAGGTCCCAGGGGGTTCCCTCCGCCAACAGTTAGCTTCTAATTTCACTAGCCCGAACCGTATATGGAATGGCCACAATTAATGCCCTAATAGGTGCTTGAAGACGTGCTCCGGAGGCTTGGACTAGTCTTCCTGCGGCTTCGGTGCCGCTGGCAGCGTTCCAGATGCACATCCCCTCACTGAATTTGACAACATGGACCAAACAGTGAATTAAGACATTGGCTGACTTGACTATATACAGCCGCATCATCACGTTTGGGGAGCTGGTGGCTAAACATCCCTACCTCCGGAGCTCTTTTTTCCAACTGTGTCAGATATCCCACTTCGTGTCCCGGAACAGACCTAGAATGGTCATTAGCTGCTTGTTTCGGAATTTCTGCACCGTGACGCCTCACGCGACGGTGTCTGTTTTTGATATTGTATTATTCTCTGTTACACTGTTATATAAAATAAACATCATTTATGGCAAAAAGAAAGCATCTCTGATGGTTAGAAGGTTCGGGTCTCCAGCCTAAGCCCTAACTCCTCCACCAGTCCTGTGCTAAACCGCCATCTCCCTCCACTGAACCGGTACTGGTACAGCAACTCCAAAATGAAAAGACTACAGCAGTACAAACACACAGGTTTGCAAAGTCCAGCTTTCAAGCATAGAGTGAAACTCATCCACCTCTTCTACCTACACTGCCACCTCAACCTCTTCCTACACTTGGACTTCTTCGTCCTGGTTCATAATTTTTTTTTACCCTATCTTATTTTAAGTAATCTTCTTAAATAGAACATTGGCTACTCCCTCTGCCTCTTCTACCTACTCTGCCACACCCACCTTCTCCTTCATTTTTCCTGGTTCAGGCCTTTTTTTATTTTCCCCTATGTTAAAAGGGTTGCAGGTGCTCTGTGGGTCAACTGTGAAAACAGTCTTCGTTGTGGCTTTTGTTGAAAACAGGCTCCATGCGATTTTTTTTTTTCCTTAAATAGTTCCTGTCAGAGAATTTTGGCAATCTTGATTGTCTGCATCAACTGATAAAACAGGATTTGTGGGGACCTTTTGGAAATTTTTTGATCTGTGGGGGATCTCTGCCAATCTTGGCTGTGTGGGCAAGCTAAAATTCATCAAAATCAACCAGCCTTAGATCACACAGTACTCATCTGTACCTTTGGCAGATTAGACAATGATACCAGCCACATCAGGCCTTTGATACACTTTATTTGGCATTTAATTTTTTTGTGGCCTAAACAAAAACTAAATAAAGTTTATTTTTTTAAAGGGAACCTGTCAACCCGTTCTACCCCCCTAACCTATCACTACCTGTCCCTGCACCTTGTGATCTGATCCCTAACCATCCCTCTCTGAGCTAATCGTGCCCTATAAAGTTTAAGAAAAATGATTTATAACTTTAATGCAGTCTCCATCCAGAGACTGGAAATGCAGGCTCTGGGGCTCCATTCTCCTGCCACCCCCCACCTTTGCTGGTTTTTAGCACTCTCCGTTGGGTGTCGTCATTCGTTCTGTTGTTTCACCTCTTTTTGAAATTCTCGCCTCCTCTGCTACTATGATGAGCCGGCTGGAACATCATAAATAGCCCGGTGCATTGTGGGGGCTAATGACGTGTATGCAATTATGGCTGTCTGGTAAACTGTGAAAGCAGGCTCTGTAGCAGCTTATGTTTAAAACTGGTGCTCTGTGGGTAAACTTTCCCAATCTTGGCTGCGTGGTTCAATTCTTAAAACAGGCTCTGTAAGGATCTTTGTGAACATTGGTGCTCTTTGGGGAAACTGCAAATATAGGCTGGCTAGGTCAACTGTAAAATAGGCTCTATAGGGGCTTATGTTTAAAATTGGTGCATTGTGGGTGAACTCTGCCAAGAAGAAAATTGTTAATCTATTGGTAATTTCTTGAAATCTTGTCTGTTTCAGGTCTGAAAACAGGCTCTGTAGAGGCTTTTTGGAAAATCGAACCTCTGTGGGTAAACTCCACCATATACAGTAGGCTGTCTTTGTCAACTCTAAGAGCAGGCTGTAGGGACCCCTTGGAAATTGTTGCTCTGTTGATAAAATCTGCAAATCTTGATTTTCTGTGTCAACTCTGAAAACAGGCTGGAAGGGACCTTATAGGAAAAATGGTGCTCTGTTGGGATATGCCAATCTTATCAGTGTGGGTCTCTGTAGGGAGTTTTTATTAAAATTGTTGCTTTGTGGGGGAACTCTGATATCCATCTCTGTGGCGTCACTCTTAAAATTTTAGCATATTCATTTTCTTGCCATGTAATCATGATTGCTAAGGTGACAGAACCCCTTTTTGGTTCCTTTTGCAGCCTCATATCACTTACCATGACCATTTACAGTCATCTTTCAGCACAGAAGTTCAAGTCCCCATTGACTTATATTGGGTACAGCGTCCGGTGTTAAGTTCGGGTCACATGCGATTAGCAAACCAAACTTTTTTTTAAAGTTTGGCTGAACCCAGCAAACTGAAATATCCACAAGTCTGCTCAACACTAGTTGTTAACAGTTATCATCAGACTGCACACCATAAATAAATTACTGTATTGATTAGATATAGTGATGAGTGAAAATATTCAACAATATTTGTTATTCGCTTGAACAATAAGGTATTCAAGAGATTCGTTACTCGTCGAGAATTTCGGTACTTATATCATGACATTCGAGTACCTGCCCCACATATTTGGCACCTAATCTACAGTTAGAGATTAGCAAACATTTCGAAGTTCGGGTTCAGCTCTGTTCGCTGAACATGCTCGCTTAATAGATCGGAGAACAGGTTGGCGAACTTCCATACCCCATTAAAAACAATGGGAGGCAAAAGCAAGGACATAGAAAACCCTTTCAATGGGGCCCAAAAGCTGTCAAACACAGCTCAAACAGTTTTACAGTGGAGCTCCACTGTTTTTGAACAGACATTAGCTTCCCAGACTATTATACTTATCAAGATTATATCCTAAAAGATCGGACTACAAGTCCTACTGGGCTACCGGACGAAGCCGCAGTGGTAGCAGTGAAACGCGTTGAGGGCACAGTGAGGTTCTTGCGTGGTGCTGTGTTGCTTTCTCCCCCTGGCTCTTATCAGCAATGGCACAAGGTATGCATACAGCAAGTGGCCTGACACCATAGCTGACCTTGGCTGCAGTTAGGGTGGGTGTGCAACATACTGAGTTCACCCTCTGTGGGAGACAGTTGAGTAACGCTGCAGGTACTATATAAATCAGGTAACTGTTAGCACAAGTATATAGGGACCGTGAGGTGATTGTTTGTGTGGCAGACAGAATATATACTGTGCATGCTATAAGTTTTGTGTGTATAGCTGACAGATCACTTGATCTATTAGTATGTACATTGTTTTCTCCCCTTCAAACTGTGATAGTGTAGGGTGTAAAGATAGTAGAGCTGCTACTCTTTGGATACCCTTTGGGCACCACAGCATTGGCCCCCTATTTTTGACCTACTATAGCTCCTCATTTGGGCTGGTATCTTTCTGTCACTTTGGTGTTTATTATTCATGTGTACTTTTAAACTACTGTTTTTTGTATATGTAGTTCGTGCTTTTTTGAATAAAATTTGCATATTTAAAATTTCAACTGGGTTCAAGTGACTCACAATATTAATTTACCTACGATTCTGGGTGGTGGTATGTGTGTGGTAGTTTAGGTTTATTATTATACTTATCAAGCTTCAGCACCTTTTTCAACCTACCGTATATACTCGTGTATAAGCCGACCCGTGTATAAGCCGACCCCCATTTGCCCCTAAAACCTGGGAAAACCTATTGACTCATGTATAAGCCAAGGGTGGACCCCAGCACAGGTATACAGCCCCCAGCAGTGTGGTATACAGGCCCCCCTAACCAGTGGTATAACAGCCTCCCCAGTGGTAGTATACAGCAGCCTCCCCAGTGGTAGTATAGAGCCCCAGAGGTATATAACAGCCAGCAGCCCAGTGGTATACAGCAGCCTCACCAGTGGTATATACAGGCCCCAGCAGTATTACAGCAGCCTCCCCAGTGGTATACAGCAGCCTCCCCAGTGGTATATACAGGCCCCAGCAGTATATACAGCAGCCCAGTGGTATACAGCAGCCTCACCAGTGGTATATACAGGCCCCAGCAGTTATACAGCAGCCCAGGGTATACAGCAGCCTCCCAGTGGTATATACAGGCCCCAGCAGTTTTACAGCAGCCTCCCAGTGGTATATACAGGCCCTAGCAGTATATACAGTAGCCCAGTGGTATACAAGCCCCAGTGGTATACAGGCCCAGTGGTATACAGGCGCCCCCCCATCAGTGGTATACAGGGCCCCCCAGTGGTATACAGGCCACCCCAGTGGTAGTATACAGCAGCCTCCCCAGTGGTAGTATACAGCAGCCTCCCCAGTGGTATATAGAGGCCCCAGCAGTATATACAGCAGCCCCAGTGGTATACAGCAGCCTCCCCAGTGGTATATACAGGCCCCAGCAGTATATACAGCAGCCCCAGTGGTATACAGCAGCCTCCCCAGTGGTATATACAGGCCCCAGCAGTATTACAGCAGCCTCCCCAGTGGTATATACTGGCCCCAGCAGTGTATACAGCAGCCCCAGTGGTATACAGCAGCCTCCCCAGTGGTATATACAGGCCCCAGCAGTATATACAGCAGCCCCAGTGGTATACAGGCCCCAGTGGTATACAGGCCCCAGTGGTATACAGGCACTCCCCCCTCCCATCAGTGGTATACAGGCACCTCCCCCATCAGTGGTATACGGGCGACCCCCTTCATCAGTGGTATACATGGCCCCCCACTGGTATACAGGCCTCCCCAGTTGTAGTATACAGCAGCCTCCCCAGTGGTATATAGAGGCCCCAGCAGTATATACAGCAGCCCCAGTGGTATACAGCAGCCTCCCCAGTGGTATATACAGGCCCCATCAGTATTACAGCAGCCTCCCCAGTGGTATATACAGGCCCCATCAGTATATACAGCAGCCCCAGTGGTATATAGCAGCCTCCCCAGTGGTATATACAGGCCCCAGCAGTATTACAGCAGCCTCCCCAGTGGTATATACAGGCCCCAGCAGTGTATACAGCAGCCTCAGTGGTATACAGCAGCCTCCCCAGTGGTATATACAGGCCCCAGCAGTATATACAGCAGCCCCAGTGGTATACAGCAGCCTCACCAGTGGTATATACAGGCCCCAGCAGTATATACAGCAGCCCCAGTGGTATACAGGCCCCAGTGGTATACAGGCCCCAGTGAAAACATTGTTTACAATATATCCTCATATACGTTATCACCAGCAGAAACCTCGCTACTACAAAAAGGACTCTCCTTTTGTCCGACTCCCTCTTTAAATACGTTCACGATTGAGCAAGAGTTAAATCGTTTCTTTAGGTCATTGAGGTTGAAAGCCCATTTCTCCACTCAACCTTTTCCCCCAACGGTCTCCACTAGGGACATACCCAGATTTAGTTCTAAAGCGTTATCATTAAGGCTGAAAAGTACCTACAGACCACCACGTAACTACCATCCAGTTGAAACCTATATTTCACTGGTACAGAGAGACATTGACACAACATTAGAGAAAATTAAACGGGGAGATTTTCATTTGAAACATAATTTAAACATAGAGGAGTCACGGGCCCTCCATGACCTCAGAAACAATGACCAAGTAGTTATAAAACCGGCCGATAAGGGGGGCGCCATCGTGGTGATGGACAAGACTTCATATATATCTGAAATCCAGCGACAATTGAGTGACAGGGAAACATATGAACCCATCTCAAATAATCCCACATCTGATATTATGATTAAAATACAACTTCATATAGATAAATACAAAAGATTGCATATCATAGATGTATCATTAGCGGAATATATGGTGAATCATCATCCCATTATCCCCGTTTTTTATCTGTTACCCAAAATCCATAAAAGTCTTGTCCATCCCCCGGGTCGACCCATCGTGGCCTCCACAGAATCCCTCTTGTCACCCCTGGCTATTACCTTAGAGAAAATACTCACGCCCATGGTTGTCAAAACCAGGTCTTATCTACGCGATACCTCTGATTTTTTAAATAAACTAGATACTCTATCTAATATTAAAGATTGTATTTTGGCCACACTAGAAGTTAATTCATTATATACCAGCATAGGACACACCCAGGGTTGTGAGGCTGTCAAACAATTTCTACTTAAAGATTCCTCATTAGAGCCATTGGAACAGGCCTTCTGTCTGGATACTTTACAACTGATTTTACATAATAATTATTTCCTATTTCAGGATCAGTTTTATATTCAACGACAAGGTACCGCGATGGGAAGTAACGTGGCACCTCCGTATGCTAATATTTTTATGGCGGAATACGAAGAAAATCACATATATACACATTCATTATTTTCTTCTCATGTCAAGACATGGCATCGTTTCATTGATGACATATTCATGATATGGCAAGGCGACTTAGATTAACTCTACACATTTGTGACTGACCTAAATACTATATTACCATCTCTTAAATTCACACTAAATTGGCATAAAAGTGAAATCAGCTTTCTAGA
The DNA here is from genome assembly GCA_033576535.1 of Allobates femoralis. Taxonomy (NCBI): domain Eukaryota; kingdom Metazoa; phylum Chordata; class Amphibia; order Anura; family Aromobatidae; genus Allobates; species Allobates femoralis. The sequence goes on from JARQOC010000004.1 coordinate 496,210,821, forward strand.
CACGATGGTTTTGCTTTCATCCGAAGGCAAGATCATCACTGACCTTATAGGAAACCTACCGATCGCAATAGTCTGCTACACTATCAGAGTAATCATCCTCGTCACATCAAGACAGAGTTACCCCTGTCTCAATTTGGCAGAGTAGACCGCATGGTCACAGAGGAAAGCACCCGTAAAATGCGTCACGAGGAGATGTTTCAGAAGTTTAAAGAGAGGGGGTACCCTTTACAGATTTTATCTAAAGACAGGGTACGAAAAGAGAAATCGGATACGTCTAGGGTGGCATATGTCCACACCTACCATCCTTTCTCCCCCCTTCTCAACAAAAGTATCCTATCCCATTGGCACATTTTGAAAGAATCATATCCATACATAAAAGAATTTAATGTCAAACCAATCCTTTGCAATAAACGTCCACAAAACATCCGTGACTCATTGGTCAGGGCTGATATAGGCTCTAAATTGAAGAAGGGAATCCAATCATTTCTTAGAACACCCCGTTTTGGCACCTTCCCCTGCCTCGGTTGTGCCCAGTGCACTAATGTAATGAAGGGTAGTTCTTTCACCCATCCACGTTCTGGTAAAAGATATCAGATCAAAGATTTCTACACTTGTGACAGTACATTTGTAGTATATCTAATAAAATGTCCATGCGGTCTCGGATATGTTGGGGAAACCACCCAGCATATCCGAGACCGCATTAGTCAACATAAGTCCACCATTCGTTGTGGCAAAACACTGTTACCATTCCAGCACATTTTGTGTCTATGGGTCACAGTGTATCTCAACTTAGGTACCAAATTATAGATCATGTTCCACCATCCAGAAGAGGTGGTGACAGGGTTAATAGGCTCTTAACCCTGGAAGCCAGGTGGATATATGAATTACAAACCCAATTTCCATTGGGTCTTAATAAAGAGTATGATAGCCATTTTTAAACAGTTTCACAAAGGTATTTTCTTCATTATACTTGATTGGTAGAATTAGGTACACTGTCTCTTTAAATCGCATTGATCACTTTAATATTCAGTTTCCTAGTTATTACCTTTGTATCATGTTTATAGCACATATGACTCTTTATTGTCATTTCATTCTTCTTATTTCTTTCTCATTTATAGGTGAGATACTAAATTGCAAGTCTTACCATAGACACAAACAACATCGGGTGTCTGATATCGCGTTTAGATGTGTTTCCTAGGTAACGCATACACTAAGCATTCCTTTGTTCCCGCACTTGCGCACTACCCGCGGTGACGTCAGCGGAAATGACGTCACACGCCGCTTTTTAATGGCGCGGCTCACTGAGAGCCGCACTTGTATCCTGCGCGGCGAGTCCACGCTATCCAGACAATACACATAAGGTATACAGTACACGGTACTGCTTTCTTTTCATTTGATTATGTTCAATGGTGATTGGATTAGCTAGTATAACCCGATCTCATAGATTATGATGCATTTTGGTACAGATGTAAGATAGTGCTTGGTGGACATTATATTTAACTGCTTATAGAGAGAGACCCATTTAGTTTGCATGAAGGACGTGGACACTCTTTTACTACATGGCATTATATTATCTTTATATGCAAATTTAACACAGCAATTGCTGAATTTGTTGCTTTTTACTGTTGTTTTCCTGCTCCTTGGTTTATAGGGACCGCAGTGAGGTCCTATTTGCAGGATAAGGGAGAATTAATCCCAAATGTCTCATCCTTTTTGACATATATTCAAAAGGTAATTAATTTGATTACTGTGTTTTAGAGATGCCCACTATTAAATAAGTAGGTATTTAAATACAGATATTTGCTTTTATTTTTGTAGGATATACCAATAATCCTGCCACATATAGGGAAATATATCCATTGAATTATCCCTTTACATTACAGATAGTGTGTCATATATTTTCACTCATATCTTAATTGACAAATGGGATCGATATAATATTAACCTATACTCTCAATTTGCATTTGACTGGTATTAACATAGCAGAGCTGATATTGCTTTTTCCATGAAAAATTTTTGTCACAAGGTAAACATATTTTGTTATTGACTTTCTATATTATGTGTTCTACATATACTTCTAGGAGCAAGTATACTTCTATGAGAAAGCATTCATACATGTACTTCTATGAGAAAGAGGAATTTATTCATATATCAGTGAATACACCAAGAACATTGTAATAATTTATATAGTCTGTTTGACATGTGATATTGTGAAAACATGGAAGTATGTTCTTTTGAAGCTGTTATTAAAGCTATAATGTTATATTTTAATGTAAATTCATGTAAGATGATGTATTACTGATTTATCTTATTTTTATTTGTGATAGATATTCTTGACACTGTGAACAAGGTCAATGTGACCGAAACGTCAGTATAAATTCATGCTATGAGAATATCACAAGAATTTTTCTAAATAAAGATTTTTTTCATTCATCTCCATTTGAGTGCCGAAGTTACTCTTATATAGTTATTGGCTTTTTTCTTCTGAGCACCAAAAAGGTTGAGTTGCGGACCATACTTTTCAAACCCAGTGGTATACAGGCGCCAGGGCCGGCTCCAGGTTTCTGTGGGTCCCGGGCGAAAAGGTCTCAGTGGGCCCCCTTTAGTACATATCGCGGACTAGATATATATATATATATATATATATATATATATATATATATATATTGTGAGGCACCGACCGGTATGGGCCTCCCTGGGTGCATCCTCCATATTGACAGGTCGCACTCCATCCCAGGATTTTGTGTTGGTTCTGCTTACTGGCTTGGGTGTGATAAAAGGAAGCTAGACCACGGGGTGTGGTCTCTAGTGGGGAGTGAAGACAACTTCCTGAGCTTCTGAGAGAGAAGCTTCCCTGAGCCAGGCCTGAGACCTTGTGGCTGGTTTTGACGGGGTACGTCCTTTTGGGTGAAGCTAAGTAGCGGCCCCTGAAGTAAGGGGAATCCGGAAGATTGTACCCGACTATTGTTATTCCTACATTTGTTTTGGCAAATAAACCCGTGTGCCGTGACCAGTGGTGCCTGGATCCCGTGTCTTTGCCTCCCTGACACCGCTATACCTCACATATGGTGGAGAATGCGGGCAATGCCGGCCCGGTGAGGTGTAGCAATCATTCCTGGTGAAGCCCACGCTACTGTCGCCCTTTCTTCCGGAACCGCTGGTGAAAGTGACTGTTTCATGAGGCTAATGAGCGGCAGCTAAGTGAGAGGAGCAGCCGTCATTATAAGCCGCCAGTCTCTTGCGGGGTGCCCGGCAGCGCATGTCCAGGATCCAAGCGGCTAAATTCCAGTACAAGCCCACCACCAGCATGGAGGAGGTACTCAAACACCTGGTTCAGGCTCAGCAGCAGCAGTTCCAAGCACTTCAGCAGCAGGAACAAAGACACCAGGAACAGATGGCCCTGTTGACCGAGGCTGTTCGTGCCAGACCGTGGGAACCGCCCCAAGGCCCAGGTGACGACGGCAGCGTCCGGAAAGCGGTAAGACAAGCGCTGCAAAAGATGACCCCGGGGGATGATGTGGAGGCATTCCTGGCCGTGTTTGAGCGGGTGGCTGAACGGGAGAGACTGCCGGTCGCCCAGTGGGCCGAGGTGCTGGTGCCCTATTTGACTGGTGATCCCCAAAAGGCATACATAGACCTGTGTACTGAGGATGCCCTGGACTATGGAGCCCTGAAGGGGGAGATATTGGCCCGTACCGGGGTCAATACATATGTGAGGGAACAACGGGTGAGCCAATGGGCCTACGAGGAAGGCAAACCTGTGCGCTCTCAGGCCTATGATTTGTTGCACCTGGTTAAGAAATGGCTGCAGCCTGAAGCCCTGAGTCCGGCCCAGATGGTAGAGCGGGTGGTGGTGGATCGCTTCGTGCGTACGCTGCCCATCCCCATACAACGGTGGGTGGGACACAGTGACCCGGGTACCCTAGACCAGGTGGTGAATGTGGTGGAGCGCTATGTGGCCACACAGGACTTGATCAGGGACACTGGGACACTGCGAACCAACCGCAAGGCCGCGCCCACCACACCAGAAAGCAGGGACCCCCAATCCGGACCCCGGGTGAGCGAGCACCCGGCTCAGGCCAAGAACGGCCCTCCCCCTGCAGCAAAGCGGCGTTCCGGACCGCCGCCGTTCAGCCCCTGGTATAATGGAGGTCAACCCCGATGTAGGAGGTGTCAGGAGGTTGGACATATGATGGCACAGTGTCCCCTCAACGGGGAACCCATGGACTGCGACTACTCCCGGAGGCGGTCCATGTTCGCCCACCTCGCCGGAAAAGGGCGCTCGGACCCCAGGGACACTGGGAATGTACTGTGCCGCGTTCGGCTTAATGGTCATGAAGTGACGGCTCTCCTGGACTCAGGGAGCAACGTGACCCTCGTGTGTGCCTCCTTGGTCTCCAGGACCAAACCCACCGACCGGAAGGTCAGGGTGATGAGTGTCCATGGGGATCATCGTAGGTATCCAACGAAGTGTGTCACGTTTGCTACCTCAGCCAGGAGGGTTCAACATGTCGTGGGGGTGGTAAAAGATCTCCCTTATGATGTTGTGCTGGGGAGGGATATGCCCTTGTTCCGGGTATTGTGGAATGAGCATATGGTCCTCCGGAGGAAGGACGGACAGGGCCCAGAGCCCGAGACTCCCGCCGCCGGGATACCCAGAGGACTTAATGTGACTGATTCCCGGGTGCAGAGCCCAGTACGCCGACTCGCTGTCCAGAGCGGTGCAGCAGTGCCGCGGGCAAACCCCTTGTTGCTCGTGGGGCCCCAGGCCTCTGTCGTTGGTACCCGTCCGGGGTTTGTGGCTGCCGGGGGTCCGAACGGGTTGGTAGCCCGTGGGGTCTGGCACCGCTGGTATCCCCGGGTGCCCCTGCTTGGCTCCGCCAGTTCTCCGCGCCGTGACGCGGTCTGCACGCAGGGCCCGGGGTTATGGCCTTGTGTTCAGCCCCATACACTTGAACATAGGGGGAGGGTGTGTGAGGCACTGACCGGGTCAGGCCCCTGCGACCGGTATGGGCCTCCCTGGGTGCATCCTCCATATTGACAGGTCGCACTCCATCCCAGGATTTTGTGTTGGTTCTGCTTACTGGCTTGGGTGTGATAAAAGGAAGCTAGACCACGGGGTGTGGTCTCTAGTGGGGAGTGAAGACAACTTCCTGAGCTTCTGAGAGAGAAGCTTCCCTGAGCCAGGCCTGAGACCTTGTGGCTGGTTTTGATGGGGTACGTCCTTTTGGGTGAAGCTAAGTAGCGGCCCCTGAAGTAAGGGGAATCCGGAAGATTGTACCCGACTATTGTTATTCCTACATTTGTTTTGGCAAATAAACCCGTGTGCCGTGACCAGTGGTGCCTGGATCCCGTGTCTTTGCCTCCCTGACACCGCTATACCTCACAATATATATATACACATATATATGCCCGCAAATGGGCAGCAAGTGCAGCCGCTAGGCGTAAAATGCGGCAGATGCTGGTTTTTTTTACCGCAACTGCCACATTTAAAAAAAAACGCCTATGTGAAGGCAGCCTTACAGGAACAGACACATTGTTAGGAGCGGGCTAAAATGCATTTGCGTTCCCTTGCGCTTTTTGAACATACCCTTCAAATGCAAAATGTTGCATTTTTGTGCATCTGAGGATGCTTGGTATATACGCAAGCATCCTGAAGCGCACAAATAATGCAAGCAGCTCAATGGAGCAACACTGCCATATGGGGGGCACCGCAGCCAAGCGGAATGTCTGGCCGTCTGGATCGCTCTTTCTCCTCACCTTTCTTCTCGCCGCTTCGGTCTCCTCCGGTCGCTCTGCACATATCAGTACAGTGATGACAACATCGTGCCCCACCATGCTGAGCTGCAGAATGCAGACAGCGGCAGAAGAGACTCTGGAGAAGAATGCTGCTGGCAAAGGTGGCTGGGACTATAGAAGCGAATCCGCGGGGGGCTACCACTGGTACACATACCTCGTACACTCGCGGCTCTGCTCCGTACACCTCGTACACTCGCGGTCTCTGCTCCATACACCACGTACGCACGCGGCTCTGCTCCATACACCTCGTATGCACGCGGCTCTGCTCCATACACCTCGTACGCACGCGGCTCTGCTCCATACACCTCGTACGCACGCGGCTCTGCTCCATACACCTCGTACGCACGCGGCTCTGCTCCATACACCTCGTACGCACGCGGCTCCGCTCCGTACACCTAGTTCCCACTCGGCTCCACTCCGTACACCTCGTACACACACGGCTCCGCTCCATACACCTAGTACCCACTCGGCTCCGTTCCATACACCTAGTACACACTCGCCTCTCTACATTCACTGTAAATCCCTCCTGACCCCACACAAACTTCACCTAATTGCCATACACCTAGTACACACTCGCCTCTGCTACATTCACACTGAAAATCCCTCCTGACCCCACACATAAACTTCACCTAATTGCCATACACCTAGTACACACTCGCCTCTGCTACAATCACACTGTAAATCCCTCCTGACCCCACACAAACTTCACCTAATTGCCATACACCTAGTACACACTCACCTCTGCTACATTCACACTGCAAATCCCTCCTGACCCCACACAAACTTCACCCACCTAATTGAGCATCATGATGGGCAGCACAGCAGAGTCCTGCATATACTGAGGAGCTGATCATGTGACCCCCTACCTCCTCCCCTCCATGTGACATCATCACAGGTCCTCTCTGCCCAGCGTGTGCGGCTCTGTCGGCTCCCATGGAGGGGGGAGGAGGGAGACCTCTGGTGCTGCAGGAGGCCAAAAATGACCCCCCAGCTGCCCCCTGGATATGGCCCTGGCTGTGGGGGCAGTGCTCAGGGGCCCCTGAGGCTAGGGTCACACTTGCATTGTGACCCTAGCCTGATGCAAGTATTTTCGGCTACAGCGCATAATGTTTAATGCTATGCGCTGCCAGCAACTGAGCCCATAGAAACCCGGTGTTTACCTTGCCAACCACTGGTTGGCAATGTAAACATCGGGTTTCTATGGGCTCCCTTGCTGGCAGCACATAGCATTAAACGCTCTGCGCTGCAGCAGACAATACTTGCATCAGGCTAGGGTCACAATGCAAGTGTGACCCTAGCCCTCAGGGGCCCGGTGGGCCCCCTCCAAGCAGTCGGGCCCCGGCACTTGCCCGGGTGTGCCGGGTGCTGACGCCGGGCCTGGCAGGCGCCCCCCTTCCCATCGGTGGTATACAGGTGCCCCCCCCCATCAGTGGTATACAGGGCCCCCCCTTGCTGCCGCACACCTGTAAAGTAATAGATCATTATACTTATCCCTGTCGCTGTCGCTGCTCTGACACCGCGCTCCTCCGGGTCTTCATGCTTCTTCCTGCTTGTGACCGGCGGGCGCAGGCAATGACTTCATTGCCTGTGCGCCGGAGGAGGAAGCATGAAGACCCGGAGGAGCGTGGTGTCAGAGCTACGACAGCGACAGGGATAAGTATAATGATGTATTACTTTACAGGTGTGCAGCAGCAAGGGGGGGCCCTGTATACCACTGATGTGGGGGGGGGCGCCTGTATGCTGATGTATATGACTCGTGTATAAGCCAAGGGGGGGGAACTTTTCAGCACATTTTTTGTGCTGAAAAACTCGGCTTATACACGAGTATGTACGGTACTTTTGGTCCAGCTAATGAACGTTACTGCTTGGGTGGCAGTCCATACCTGCGTGCTGTACCTGTGCTGGTGACCAAAAATACAGCAGAGTCCCCTGTCATCAATACAAAATAATGGACATATGCTATTTTTGTTTAAATTGGAAAACTAGAACAGAGGTTTTATGTATCCCCATTATTTTGCCAGCTAAAGTAAAACTCTCAAAAGATGGATAAATTGCAAGTGTTTATAATTTATTGGTGCTCCATCAATTGAAAACAGTGAACACTGGTCAAACAAATTAACGAGAGTAACATCTAGAACAATGGCATTTCATGAGGCTAGACACAGACCAACTAACACCATAAACATAATAAGAGTGGGTTTACATGACAGATGAAATGGACAGGATTCCTAACAATGATAATAGGTGTGCTGTAGCACAAATACTATTACCGTACATGATGAGGTAGCAGTGCCTATGGATAAAACCCATATATAAGTATAGATTATGTAACCAACATATAACTGTCACAGGATAATCCCTAAAGTGCATGGATACCAATGATCCACTACGATTACTTGCCCATCTTTATAAGGTGCAAATTCTGGTGATAGGTGGACCGTGTCTGGGCGCAGTATTGGATATTTTGTCCCCATGCACTTTAGAGATTATCCTTTGACAGTCATATGTTGGTTACATGATCTATACTTATACATGGACTAGATGGTGGTCCGATTCTAACGCATCGGGTATTCTAGACTATGGTTAGCAGAGTATACGGGGGCTCAGTGGTTAGCAGAGTATACGGCGGCTCAGTGGTTAGCAGAGTATATGGCGGCTCAGTGGTTAGCAGAGTATACGGCGGCTCAGTGGTTAGCAGAGTATACGGCGGCTCAGTGGTTAGCAGAGTATACGGGGGCTCAGTGGTTAGCAGAGTATACGGTGACTCAGTGGTTAGCAGTGTATACGGCGGCTCAGTGGTTAGCAGAGTATGCGGCAGCTCTGTGGTTAGCAGAGTATATGGAAGCTTAGTGGTTAACAGAGTATACGGTGGCTCAGTGGTTAGCAGAGTATAGTGTGGCTCAGTGGTTAGCAGAGTTTACGGTGGCTCAGTGGTTAGCAGAGTATACAGGGACTCAGGGGTTAGCAAAGTATACGGCGGATGAATGGTTAGCAGAGTATACGGCGAGTGAGTGGACAGCACAGTATACGGCGGGTGAGTGGACAGCACAGTATACGGCGGGTGAGTGGACAGCACAGCATACGGCGGGTGAGTGGACAGCACAGTATACAGCGGGTGAGTGGACGCACACAGATACACACACAAACACACACCTACACACGCCTACACACACACAGACACCTGCAGACACACCTATACACTCACAGACACCTACACACACACACACCTACACACACACATCCAAATGATTCACCATTGGCGGATGCTCACGTCTCAGGCGATGATTCCCTCGTCACGGTTCCGCGCCTGAGGCTGTGGGGCCCGGTGGTCAGATAAAAGGGGATTTAAAGGATAGGGATGATTCTTGTTTGTCGTGACACCACCTGTGGGAGTCCGGTGACTGCACCGGTGCTGTTTGGGCCTCCGGAGGATATGCGGCAGCTAGATGGGATGCTCCCCACAGGATGAGCAGGAGTCCATGGGGCCAGGAGCTGCACTAGATGTAATACAGCAGCTCAGGTAGTTGCTGGGCAGAGTTAATAACAGTTCTGAAGAAAGGCACGGACACCAGATTCCTCTGTATGGGTCTTTACTGTAACGGTTGGTGTGGTACACGGTATACAGTCTTAGATAATGGACCGGGTGGTCTCAGCGATGACTGGTCTTAGTCCAGAGCTCCACGGTGTCCCTCCTTTTATACCTGTCCTTCCTAGTTGCCTTTGTCGCCTTAGTGCGCCAGTTCAAGGTACAGGGAAGACTTCTTTAGGATTCCCTAACGGTTGCCATCCGGCTATACAGGGACACTACACCTTTCACTCCTCCCACCAGGACCTGATTGGCCCTCTACCTCTAGTGTGTTGTGTAGCTAGCAAGAAAAAAACTGCACAGCACTCACAGACTAGTGTGAACTGGTGCAAGCAAGGACGCAGGGTCAAATAATTTGAAAAAAATTCTTGCAGCACACAGCTACTACCAATGATGTACAAATGCTATAAGCTATATGTATATGAGGAAAAAGTTTAAAAACTTACGTTTTTTTCAAAAAACTCAAAAATTCTAATTTTTTATTTCTGAAAGTTCTTAGTACAAACATTGGCCAATGTCTGCTTGCTCATCAACTGCGACAAAGTGACTTCAGGTCTGATGAGTCCTACTCTGATATCCCTATCCTCCTTGTCCACCCCCCACTTTGTCGCAGTTGATGAGCAAAGCAGACATTGGCCAATGTTTGTACTAAGAACTTCAGAAATAAAAAATTAGAATTTTTGAGTTTTTTGAAAAAAACGTAAGTTTTTAAACTTTTTCCTCATATACATATAGCTTATAGCATTTGTACATCATTGGTAGTAGCTGTGTGCTGCAAGAATTTTTTTCAAATTATCTAGTGTGTTGTGTGGTGTATGGAGCTCTGGGTTTAACCATTTCATCACTGCGACGGAAGATATTACATCTTCAGTCAGGGATGCAATACCTTCCTTTGACGCACTCGTTGCGGGGCGCCACACTCCCCCTTGGGAAATTACACTTGTCCCCAAGTGTAAAGAAACTCGAACAGTACAGAGAAATTTTTTTATATATTTGCAACATAAAGAGAAAAATAAAACATTTTTATTAACAACAATGATGCTTGCTTAATTTTCTTCCCGTCCAGGAGGCACATTGACTTAGAACATTTCAAACATTTTAATTAAACAGAAATCGGTGACTATTGCGGACCCGGCGGGTAGAGTCACTGTCTTTTTTAGCAATGTCCAGGGTTTTACCGCCGGGCCGCTCTACTAGCACACAATAAACAGGAGAGTGTCCATGACAAAGTCATTTTTAAAGTTCAAAACAAAGTTATAAAGCAACTTTACTTTTTTTTTTTTTAAGGGTATAATTCACACCTACGGACCTGGAGAGCAAACCACCCCCTGTAGCCAGCATGGCGCTCATAGGTAATGGCCTCTCCCCGATACAGGTCGCGATCGGGGTGTCCCTTGGGGAGATGGGACTCAACGTCCCGGCGGGATACAAAAATTTCTTCATATATCCCCCTCCTCCCGGGCGAAACCCCACCTGTTGTCCAAGTTAAAGGTGATGATTTTACCTTTCTTACGGAGTTCCTCTGGTAGCGGTGGATGGCGGCGAGCTTCGGCACGAGCCCGCAGGTTTGCTTGTTCCTGGGCCCACCACTCAGCCCTGCGGCGTTGGCGTATAGCGTCGTCGGACCGGTGGACAGTATGGACATAGTCCCAACGGTTCACGGCGCGGTTTCGGGCTTTGGTTTGGCTGTAGCCCTGCACCGGTACACGGACGTTAGAGGTGGACGCTACGGCGGCGCCAGACCACTCGACCCGATCCGCTTGTAGTTGCTTGGCAGGAACTTCCGCCTCCTCCTCGGAACCGGTGTGTGTCGAGTCCTCCGGCTCGCTGGGACTCTTCATCGTCTTCCTCCTCTACGGCCTCGACGACCACATCAGGCTCCTCAGCTGGTTGGGGTTCTAGGTCGGGATCATCCTGTCGATCGGGTTCTGGAACCACGGGGTCCTCTTCCATCTTGTCCTGCGGGGCTTCTGAGCTGCCTGCCTCTACTTCCTCTGTCTCCTCCGCACCCGTTGGCAGTGGTGCGTCTTCTCCGGTAACCGGGTAGGCCTCAATGGGTTCGGGGTGGTCTCCGGTTCTGGAGTGGGACAGGTAACCAGTCTCTGTTGCACAGCCCAGTGGAGTCGGCTGGCTAGGCTTGCACTCCAGCTCCTGATAGTCCACTCCTTGGTCTCCATCAACCGCACCCGTAAATCCTGGAGCGCGGTCTCCCAAAACTCGGGGTCCCCGTCGATGGTAAGGACGGGACCCGGGCCGGGATTGCCGATGGCGGCTCGAGCTTCCTCCTCGACCTCTCTCATTAGCTCGCAGAGCCTCAGGTTTGCCATTTTGCTTTTCACAGGAACCGCACCCGTAGCAACTGGTACACGTTCCTTGAGCGAAGCTTGCTGGAAAGAGCTCTGCCACACCTGTTTCTTTTTTGTTTTGTAGTCCATGCGTGGGCTGAAGTTTTTGGCCTTTGGTTGTTTTCAGCAATCGGGGCGGACAAGGATTTTGGCGCCTCTGCCATGGCCCTCCCACGACGAAGGGCGGAGGCACGCCCCTGGGCCAGCACATAGTCTTTCACATGGCGAGAGCCGCAATTTTGGCCCAGTAGAAAGGGCGGGAAAAGTTATTTTTGGCCGAATGAAGTTCTGTAGGCACACAATACCCGTTGGGAAACGGGCCTGTTCGTATCCTGTTCGTGATCGCCAAATTCTGACTCACCGTTGCTGGATGCTCATGTCTCAGGCGATGATTCCCTCATCACGGTTCCGCGCCTGAGGCTGTGGGGCCCGGTGGTCAGATAAAAGGGGATTTAAAGGACAGGGATGATTCTTGTTTGTCGTGACGCCACCTGTGGGAGTCCGGTGACTGCACCGGCACTGTTTGGGCATCCAGGGGATGTGCGGCAGCTAGATGGGATGCTCCCCACAGGATGAGCAGGATTTTCCGAGGCCAGGAGCTGCACTAGATGTAATACGGCAGCTCAGGTAGTTGCTGGGCAGAGTTAATAACAGTTCTGAAAAAAGGCACGGACACCAGATTCCTCTGTAATGGGTCTTTACTGTAACGGTTGGTGTGGTACATGGTGTACAGTCTTAGGTAAAGGACCAGGTGGTTTCAGCAAAGACTGGTCTTAGTCCAGAGCTCCACAGTGTCCCTCCTTTTATACCTGTCCTTTCTAGTTGCCGTTGTCGCCTTAGTGCGCCAGTTTAAGGTACAGGGAAGACTTCTTTAGGATTCCCTACCGGTTGCCATCCGGCTATACAGGGGCCTGTTTCCCTATGGTGGGTATCTTGCTAGCAAAACGGCTGAGTTGCGGCTGTAGTGAGGTGCTCCTAAGAAGCTGTTCCTTCACTCCGGTTTCTGCAGAACAGTGATAGACATCTGTTCGCCTCGGGCCCGGTGTCCGGTGAGGTTGGGCACGGGTATGCTTAAACCCGCTCTGAACTGCCCGTGTTCCGGTCTGAGTCACCGCTCGTTGGTGCCCAGCCGGTAAGTTACTTTTTAGGGCTGCACGGCACTGTGAAAGTCCCTGCTCCTTCCCTCTTCTCCTCCAACACTTCTCCCACGTTACTAACTTTTCCCCACACACTACACCTTTCACTCCTCCCACCAGGACCTGATTGGCCCTCTACCTCTATTGTGTTGTGTGGTGTATGGAGCTCTGGGTTTAGCCATGTCATCACTGCGACGGAAGATATTACATCTTCAGTCAGGGATGCAATACCTTCCTGTGACGCACTCGTTGCGGGGCGCCACACAAACACCTACACACACACACACCTACACCCCCCCTCCCCGGTCTGACCCGGTCCAGCTGGAGCCCGGTGTTCTCGTCCTCATCCGTGACTCTGCTCTGGGGCCGGATCCTATTCCCACAGTGAGGGAAATCACAGCCTGGAGCCCCGGCTCGGCAGGGGGCGGCAGTGAGCACAGGAGCTGTCTTCAGGCTCTCTGCTCCCCAGCTCTCTGCTCTCTGGCGCCCCCTCTGCTCTCTGCCCGGCGGCAGTGTGACAGCGGGGCTATGTAAACCCAATCACAGGCTTTTCCCTGGCAACAGCAGCAGCAACGGCCTCCACACGGATTCCTTCCATTTTTGCAAGCGTGGCCCGGGCTGACAGCGAGATAGAGTGAGAGCGGCAACACTGGGGGGAGAGGAAGATGGTGGACGGCAGTGGAAAACTGAGGGGGATCCAGGAGCAGATGGGTAAGAGACGGCAGAAGGTCGTGTATGGGGGCGAAGGAGGGAGAGAGGGCGGTGGTCCCAAAACACCAAAAATGTGCCTTTTGCCAGCTTGACCCACATAGCACAGTACATGTGTAACTGTCTGTCGCAAAAGACCCTCGCGTGATACACATTTTATCCAACAACCCATACTGGTTGGCCACCTTTCTCGATCCACGATATAAGGAGAAATTTCCTGCTCTTCTTTTGGAGTCACCCAACAGTTTTACAATGGAATACTTCAATAGGGTCATTGGAGATCAGTTGCTGAAAACATCACCCCCAGACAATGTTGGTGGTAGAGGTACCGGCTCTTTTCAACACCAGGGCATAATGAGAAAAGACACGAACAGCGTGTTCAACACATGTGGGGGGAAAATGTGAGGTATTTTGTCAATTTTTCATAAACCAGCTCAACAGCAAGGGCTTTCTGTGCCTGTAACAATGTCAAGGAGGGAGAAGTTGCAGAACATGGTCAAGGGGTACTTAAATGACCATGCATGCGTCCTTTCTGATGCTTCAGTTCCCTTTAAATATTGGGTGTCCAGGTTAAACAGTTGGCCCGACATCTCCATATTTGCCTTGGAGGAGCTGGCCGCTGGCCTGCACTGCTGCTAGTGTCATGTCAAAGTGTGTTTTCAGTTCCGCTGGATCAGTTATCACTGATAGGTGCACACAAATCTAAACGGAAAATGCAGACAGACTTACTCTTAATTCAACAAGGACTGGATATCTCCATAGTTTGTAATCCCTACAGATGACAGCAAGCCAACCTAAATTCACCCAAAATACAGATTCTTCATGCTACTGCAGTGAACGTTAATCCATTCACATAAAAACCAGTTTTCTTCCTTTGTCAACTGTGACTCAGCCCATAGGGCTAATTTTTTGCAAAGCCTATGCACATTGTGCAGTGGACAAACCAGGACTGTATTCCTACTCCAGTCTAGCTACTATTTGTGATTGGAGACCCTTGGGATTGTGTCTTCATGCATCAAACTTCACTCAGCCCATAGGGCTAATTTTTGCAAACCCTATGCAGTGCAGTGGACAGGTCTGGAATCTTCTTTGGTTCTACAAAACTAATATTTGTGATTGGAGGCCCTTGTCACAGGTTGTCCCACACTGTGACTGAGAGGATGATTAACTGTAGATCTCAATTGAATATGAATCCCCTATCTGGCAGAAAAAACGCTGGGTTGTGCCACATTGAGGGCCGCTTTACACACACCAACTTCTGTGTCCAACTTCTGAACAGATCTCTGGTTGCAGTGAAATCATGGACACATTGCTCCATTTGTACACAGCCACAAAATAGAGCAATGTGTCCATGATTTCACTGCAACCAGAGATCTGTTCAGAAGTTGGTCACAGAAGTTGGTGTGTGTAAAGCGGCCCTGAGCCTGAGATGGGGGATTAACATTCAATCAAAATCTACTGTCAATCACCCTATCTGGCAGAATAAAAATGTAGTTAACACTACATGACCAATGCTAGATTATATTTAAAGTTAAATGTCAGATCATTCTAATGTGTTTATCTTATAATACAGTTGGATCAAATTTACAGTTCCCCTAATCACCAGAAACTATAGTGTTAAAAGACTTTATATGCATGTGTTTAAATCTTGAAATTTAGCAAACATAAATTATGCGGGCTTATATTCATTCTATGATTTTACATGTGTTAACAGCACTGTATGAAGATTTGACTGTATGAAAGCAGAGCCTTGTAGGTAAAACAACAAATCAAAAACCAACAAGTCAAAGATCTGGTAGAATATAGTAGACTTAATGAACATATGTGTAAAACAAAAATAGATTCACATTGGTCTCTTAGGCTGGGTTCACACTTGCGGATCCCTCTGCAGCGTTCTGCGGAGGGGAACTGCCATGTGAGCGCAACCACCGCAGGCCCCTATGTTTATCTATTATATAATTGCCGTAGCGACTTCCGTCGGAGCGGCGCTGCTTCCGGTGGCTTGGTTAGCGAGTCCGAGGTGCTTCTCCTGGACTCTCCCCGTGGCCGCGTAGCGGCCATGGCGACTCACGAAGCAATGCCCGCAAAGCGGGCATTGCGAGTCGTTGCAGCATCGCGAAGCAATGCCCGCGAAGCGGGCATTGCGAGTCGCTGCCACCCACCAACCAAGCCACAGAAGCCTCTACTACTCTACTCTACACCGCTATAGTATACTACAGTCCCATGCCCATAAGCGCCATGGGACTGTAGTATACCATCGCGTTCTACACTACAGCCTCTTGCCGCTCTTACAGTCGCTGCCACCCAGCACTAACCAACACACAAAACCCTCTACTACTCTACTGTACACCGCTATAGTATACTACAGTCCCATGCCCATAAGCGCCATGGGACTGTAGTATACCATCGCCTTGGACACTACAGCCTCCTGCCGCTCTTACACACTACCCCGCCAACCAAGACACAGAAGCCCCTACTACAAGACACACAATCCCCTACTAAGCCCCTACTACTCTACTCTACACCGCTATAGTATACTACAGTCCCATGACCATAAGCGCCATGGGACTGTAGTATACCATCGCGCTGTACACTACACTCTCCTGCCGCTCTTACACTAAGCCCCGACCCGCCCCATCTATGCCCGCCGCTGTCGCTAACACCGCCGCACCCCTATACCCTAAGCCCCGACCCATCTATGCCCGCCGCTAAGCCCCGACCCGCCCCATCTATGCCTGCCGCTAAGCCCCGACCCGCCCCATCTATGCCCGCCGCTAAGCCCCGACCCGCCCCATCTATGCCCGCCGCTGTCGCTAACACTGCCGAACCCCTATATCCTAAGCCCCGACCCGCCCCATCTATGCCCGCCGCTGTCGCTAACACCGCCGCACCCCTATAGCCTTAGCCCCGACCCGCACCATCTATGCCCGCCGCTAAGCCCCGACCCGCCCCATCTATGCCCGCCGCTGTCGCTAACACCTATAGCCTTAGCCCCGACCCGCACCATCTATGCCCGCCGCTACGCCGCTAAGCCCCGACCCGCCCCATCTATGCCCGCCGCTGTCGCTAACACCTATAGCCTTAGCCCCGACCCGCACCATCTATGCCCGCCGCTAAGCCCCGACCCGCCCCATCTATGCCCGCCGCTGTTGCTAACACCGCCGCACCCCTATACCCTAAGCCCCGACCCGCCCCATCTATGCCCGCCGCCGCCCCATCTATGCCCGCCGCGCCCCGACCCATCTATGCCCGCCGCTGTCGCTAACACCGCCGCACCCCTATAGCCTTAGCCCCGACCCGCACCATCTATGCCCGCCGCTAAGCCCCGACCCGCCCCATCTATGCCCGCCGCTGTCGCTAACACCGCCGCCGAACCCCTATACCCTAAGCCCCGACCCGCCCCATCTATGCCCGCCGCTGTCGCTAACACCGCCGCACCCCTATAGCCTTAGCCCCGACCCGCACCATCTATGCCCGCCGCTAAGCCCCGACCCGCCCCATCTATGCCCGCCGCTGTCGCTAACACCGCCGCGCCGAACCCCTATACCCTAAGCCCCGACCCGCCCCATCTATGCCCGCCGCTGTCGATAACACCGCCGCACCCCTACACCCTAAGCCCCGACCCGCCCCATCTATGCCCGCCGCTGTCGCTAACACCGCCGCACCCCTATACCCTAAGCCCCGACCCGCCCCATCTATGCCCGCCGCCGCCCCATCTATGCCCGCCGCGCCCCGACCCATCTATCCCCGCCGCTGTCGCTAACACCGCCGCACCCCTATAGCCTTAGCCCCGACCCGCACCATCTATGCCCGCCGCTAAGCCCCGACCCGCCCCATCTATGCCCGCCGCTGTCGCTAACACCGCCGCCGAACCCCTATACCCTAAGCCCCGACCCGCCCCATCTATGCCCGCCGCTGTCGCTAACACCGCCGAACCCCTATATCCTAAGCCCCGACCCGCCCCATCTATGCCCGCCGCTGTCGCTAACACCGCCGCACCCCTATACCCTAAGCCCCGACCCGCCCCATCTATGACCGCCGCTGTCGCTAACACCGCCGCACCCCTATACCCTAAGCCCCGACCCGCCCCATCTATGCCCGCCGCTGTCGCTAACATCGCCGAACCCCTATATCCTAAGCCCCGACCCGCCCCATCTATGCCCGCCGCTGTCGCTAACACCGCCGAACCCCTATATCCTAAGCCCCGACCCCCCCATCTATGCCCGCCGCTGTCGCTAACACCGCCGCACACCACCCGCCGATACCCCTAAGACCCGCCGCTGTCGCTAACACCGCCGCACCCCTATACCCTAAGCCCCGACCCGCCCCATCTATGCCCGCCGCTGTCGCTAACACCGCCGCACCCCACCCGCCCATACCCCTAAGCCCCGACGCCTATGCCCTAAGGCACCGCCGCCCCTGACCTCCCGCCGCTCTCCCCTGCCCCTCTCGCTAAAGCCCTACACCCTAAGCCCCCGCAGGTCCCTAACCTAACGCCGCTGTCACCTAAGCTCCTACACCTCTAACCCCCGCCGTGCCCTAGCTAACGTCCCCGTCGATCACTTACATGCCTTCAAGTCATCTGATCGTCCGTCCGATCCACAAGTCCTCCGTCCGGCCAGCCGTCCTCTTCCTCCGGCCCCGGTGGTCTTCTGTATTCTTTCCGCCATCTCCGCCTCTTCGTCCGGCCCCGGGGGTCTTCTGTCTTCTTTTCGCCATCTCTGCCTCTTCGTCCGGCCCCGGGGATCTTCCACCTCCGACGTCCTCTTCGTTCTCATTCACATACAATGGAACTAAAATCCCCCATTGTATCTCAATCAGATCTGAGGCCCTCTTCTGATTGGTCGATGTATACTGCCCTCAGCCAATCAGAAGAGCCCCTCACAACTGACACGTAGTTCTCATTCAGGTCCGACTTATTTTTACCCATTGACATACATTACCGCTGTGTCGGCGATTTTATGCCCGCCCATCTGGTTCTATTAGTCGGCCCTAAAATCGCGGACACACCGCTAATGCATGTCTATGGCCAGTGAGCTCGAATTCTGATTGGTCGGCGTTCAATCCGAAATCGGCCTCACTGGGCATAGAGATGCATTAGCGGTGTGTCCGCGATTTTAGGGCCGACTAATAGAACCAGGTGCCCGGCCATAAAATCGCCGACACACCAGTCATGTATGTTAATGGGGGAAAAAAAAGGCGGACCGCAATGAGAACTGCGTCTCACTCTGTCTTAAAAAAAAAAAATAATAAATTAAATAATAAAAATAATCATTTAAAAAATAATAAATAAATAATAAAAAATTCATTAAAAAATAATAAATAATTAAATAAAAATAATATTAAAAAAAAAAAAAAAAAAAGGTCGGACCTGAATGAGAACTGTCTCTCCGTCTAACCTAAAAAAAATAAATAAATTAAATAATAAAAATAATCATTTAAAAATAATAAAAATATAATAAAAAAATCATTAAAAAATAATAAATAATTAAATAAAAATGATATTAAAAAAAAAAAAAAAAAAAAAGGTCGGACCTGAATGAGAAACTGTCTCTCCGTCTAACCTAAAAAAATAAATAAATTAAATAATAAAAATAATCATTTAAAAATAATAAAAAAATAATAAAAAAACATTAAAAAATAATAAATAATTAAATAAAAATAATATTAAAAAAAAAAAAAAAAAAGGTCGGACCTGAATGAGAACTGTCTCTCCGTCTAACCTAAAAAAAATAAATAAATTAAATAATAAAAATAATCATTTAAAAATAATAAAAAAATAATAAAAAAATCATTAAAAAATAATAAATAATTAAATAAAAATAATATTAAAAAAAAAAAAAAAAAAAGGTCGGACCTGAATGAGAACTGTCTCTCCGTCTAACCTAAAAAAAATAAATAAATTAAATAATAAAAATAATCATTTAAAAATAATAAAAAAATAATAAAAAAATCATTAAAAAATAATAAATAATTAAATAAAAATAATATTAAAAAAAAAAAAAAAAAAAGGTCGGACCTGAATGAGAACTGTCTCTCCGTCTAACCTAAAAAAAATAAATAAATTAAATAATAAAAATAATCATTTAAAAATAATAAAAAAATAATAAAAAAATCATTAAAAAATAATAAATAATTAAATAAAAATAATATTAAAAAAAAAAAAAAAAGGTCGGACCTGAATGAGAACTGTCTCTCCGTCTAACCTAAAAAAAATAAATAAATTAAATAATAAAAATAATCATTTAAAAATAATAAAAAAATAATAAAAAAATCATTAAAAAATAATAAATAATTTAATAAAAATAATTCGAAAAAAAATGAAAAAAGGCGGACCTGAATGCGAACTTTGTCTCCATCTTACTTAAAAAAAAAAAAAAAAAAACAAATAATAAAAAAAAATTTTTTAAAATAATTAAAAAATAATACAAAAATAATCATACCAAAAAAAAACAAAATTATAATTTTACAAATAATTATCTAAATTTAAATAATAAAATAAAAAATTAAAATAAAATAAAATAACATAAATAAAATAAATAATTACAAATAATTAATTAAATAATTTAAAAATAACATACAGAAATATTAATAAAAAAATTAAAAATAAAAATTAAAAAAATATTATAAAAATTTTCCGATTATTAACAATTATTTAAAAAAAAAAAAAAAAAAATATTAAAAATAATTATATCCAAATAATAAAATTAAAAAAACATACTAATCACAAAAAATTATAAAAATTTTAATAATCACAAAAATTATTAAAAAAATATTATTAAATAATAACAAACAAAACCTAAAAATTTATAACAAAAATTAAATAAAACAAAAAAAAAAAAAAAAAAAAATAACACACACAGTCGTTCCTATTACGCTATTTATTAACGCGACTCGCTGATTGACACTTTACAGTCCCGTCGAATTATGGCTCTGAGCCGAGTCGTCTGCCCGCTGCAACCAGCGAGCCGCCCATAACATCGCCTCTTTTCTCTATCTCTCTCCATAGGAAGGCGCCGTCCAATCACAATCGCCGCGCCTTTTTTGAAAAGACATAGCGACCAATGACATTCATGGCGCCAGCTTTCTGAAGTTGCCGCCCTCCAATCAGATAAGCCCGCTTATTTATCGCGCGAAATTTGAATCTTCTACCTCTTTGAATCCTCTTTGTGGGAGAACGAGAACCTATCGCTGGACTATCTGTTGGAGTATTTTTCTGCCGAGAAATCCATCCTTCCTGAGGGTCTTTCGAGGACAACGAGAAGCTACCGCTGGACCGTCTGTTGGACAACATTGGAGCCGAGATATCCATCCATCGTGCGGGACGTCGGGAAGCAAGCGCCGGATCGGGATCTGCGATTGATCAGCTAAGATATCCTTTGGACAATCTACCTTTTCACATCAGAGCCTATATTCCTGATGCTGACTTTTATTTTCACCTCTTTTTTACTATCTTTCTTTTTCACCACTTTTACTATTTTGCGCCATGCAGCGCCAATCGCCGCTGCATGGAGCGTCCGCCACTGTTCGGACACTTCGCCGCTGCAAGCGCCGACTTCTGCGCTACAAGCGCAAACTTCGGCGCTTCTAGCGGCCTCCGCGGTCTATGAGACCGCTGTGTCCGAACATCCATTCACGCGCCGCCCGTACAACTCGCCGCTCTAAGATGGCGGACGCGAAATCTTCATTCATAAAATGGCGCTAGACTTCAGCCGCCGTGTGATTGGCCAGCGGAATCTTCATACACATGGCGCCGTCAATCCGGTTGGTCGGCGCTATTGTCTGAAGATGCCGCTGTCCTATCACAATTCAGCGGGGCGGAGCTATAGACTTCCACTCTCCCGAACGCCGTGTCCGAAAATCGCTCCAGGGGCTCGGCAAGGAAAGTTCCGTGCTTTTTCAAACTTCCCGCCGCGATTCTCATTGGATGTCGACTTCCCGTAGACATCCATTGAGAAATAAGCCGCGATTCTGATTGGTTCTTCTTTATGGCGCTTTGATTCCGATTGGTCGCCGCTCAGCGGGGACTTCGAAATTTTTCTGGCCGAGCGCCTGGTACGATTTTCGGATATGCCGTTCGGCCGGCTGTAAGTTTGTAGCTCCGCCCCACTGAGTTGTGATTGGACAGCGGCATCTTCACACAATTGCGCCGACCAACCGGATTCACGGCGCCATGTGTATTAAGATTCCGCTGGCCAATCACACGGCGGCTGAAGTCTAGCGCCATTTTATGAATGAAGATTTCCCCTCGGCCATCTTAGAGCGGGAAATTTGAAATGGTGAACAATGTAAAAGTGAAAAAGCTGTTTTCACAGTACATTCTCACATCAGACTATATATTCCTAATGCCTATGCTTATATTAACCCTTTCTTTTTACACATTATATATCAGCTACATTTATCCATAGTGCCCTCTTCTTTTCATACTTGATTAACCCCTTCTATTCCACTTCTCTATTTGCTATCTGACTATGTGCAGTACTAAGGCCATTGTAATATTAACCCCTTCTATTCTATTACTGCTACACTGCCTATCTCACTATCTGCTGTACTACGGCCATTTTTATATTAACCCCTTCTATTCTATTACTGCTACACTGCCTATCTCACTATGTCCTGTACTAAGGCCATTGTAATATTAACCCCTTCTATTCTATTACTGCTACACTGCCTATCTCACTATCTGCTGTACTACGGCCATTTTAATATTAACCCTTTCTATTCTATTACTGCTACACTGCGTATCTCACTCTCTGCTCTACTACGGCCATTTTAATATTAACCCTTTCTATTCTATTACTGCTACACTGCGTATCTCACTCTCTGCTCTACTACGGCCATTTTAATATTAACCCTTTCTATTCTATTACTCCTACACTGCCTATCTCACTATGTTCTCTACTACGGCCATTTTAATATTAACCCTTTCTATTCTATTAATGTTGCACTGTGTATCTCACTCTCTGTTCTACTACGGCCATTTTATTATTAACCCTTTCTATTCTATTACTGCTACACTGCCTATCTCACTATCTGCTCTACTACGGCCATTTTAACATTAACCCTTTCTATTCTATTACTCCTACACTGCCTATCTCACTATGTTCTGTACTACGGCCATTTTAATATTAACCCTTTCTATTCTATTACTCCTACACTGCCTATCTCACTCTCTGCTGTACTACGGCCATTTTAATATTAACCCTTTCTTTATTCTATTAAATGCTACACTGTCCTGTATCTCTTATCTATCTGCTACTGTACACTTGATACGGCCATTTTAATATTAACCCTTTCTATTCTATTACTGCTACACTGCGTATCTCACTCTCTGCTCTACTACGGCCATTTTAATATTAACCCTTTCTATTCTATTACTGCTACACTGCGTATCTCACTCTCTGCTCTACTACGGCCATTTTAATATTAACCCTTTCTATTCTATTACTGCTACACTGCTATCTCACTCTCTGCTCTACTACGGCCATTTTAATATTAACCCTTTCTATTCTATTACTCCTACACTGCTATCTCACCTATGTTCTCTACTACGGCCATTTTAATATTAACCCTTTCTATTCTATTAATGTTACAGTGTATCTCACTCTCTGTTCTACTACGGCCATTTTATATTAACCCTTTCTATTCTATTACTCTCTACACTGCCTATCTCACTATTGCTCTACTACGGCCATTTTAATATTAACCCTTTCTATTCTATTACTCCTACACATGCCTATCTCACTTTCTGTACTACGGCCATTTTAATATTAACCCTTTCTATTCTATTACTCCTACACTGCCTATCTCACTCTCTGCTTACTACGGCCATTTTAATATTAACCCTTTCTATTCTATTACTGCTACACTGCCTATCTCACTATCTGCTCTACTACGGCCATTTTAATATTAACCCTTTCTATTCTATTACTGCTACACTGCCTATCTCACTATCTGCTTACTACGGCCATTTTAATATTAACCCTTTCTATTCTATTATGCTACACTGCCTATCTCACTCTCTGCTGTACTACGGCCATTTTAATATTAACCCTTTCTATTCTATTAGTCCTACACTGCCTATCTCACTATGTCTCGTACTACATCCTTTTTATATAACCCTTTCTATTGTATTATGTGCACTGCCTTATCTCACTATGTTCTCTACTACGGCCATTTTATATTAACCCTTTCTATTCTATTAATGTTGCACTGTTATCTCACTCATCTGTTCTACTACGGCCATTTTATATTAACCCTTTCTATTCTATTACTGCTACACAGCCTATCTCACTATCGCTCGTACTACGGCCATTTTAATATTAACCCTTTCTATTCTATTACTGCTACACTGCCGTATCTCACTATGTTCTGTACTACGGCCATTTTAATATTAACCCTTTCTATTCT
This sequence comes from Allobates femoralis, assembly GCA_033576535.1. NCBI lineage: Eukaryota > Metazoa > Chordata > Amphibia > Anura > Aromobatidae > Allobates > Allobates femoralis. The sequence goes on from JARQOC010000004.1 coordinate 496,234,805, forward strand.
ATTACTGCTACACTGCCTATCTCACTATGTTCTGTACTACGGCCATTTTAATATTAACCCTTTCTATTCTATTACTCCTACACTGCCTATCTCACTCTCTGCTGTACTACGGCCATTTTAATATTAACCCTTTCTATTCTATTACTGCTACACTGCCTATCTCACTATCTGCTCTACTACGGCCATTTTAATATTAACCCTTTCTATTCTATTACTGCTACACTGCCTATCTCACTATCTGCTCTACTACGGCCATTTTAATATTAACCCTTTCTATTCTATTACTGCTACACTGCCTATCTCACTCTCTGCTGTACTACGGCCATTTTAATATTAACCCTTTCTATTCTATTAGTCCTACACTGCCTATCTCACTATGTGCTGTACTACGGCCATTTTAATATTAACCCTTTGTATTCTCTTTGTGCTACACTGCCTATCTCACTATGTCCTGTACTACGGCCATTTTAATATTAACCCTTTCTATTCTATTAGTCCTACACTGCCTATCTCACTATCTGCTGTACTACGGCCTTTTTTATAGTAACCCCTTCTATTCTATTAGTGCCACACTGCGTATCTCACTATCTGCTGTACTAAGGACATTTTTACATTAACGTCTTCTATGCCTTTTCTATTTTAGTTGCACCATGATTATTTCATAGGGTTTAAACTCATACATTAACCCCTTCTATTCTGTTTCCTATTCAATTACTGTGTCACTATCTGCTGGACATCTGTGCTTTTACAATTTCAACACACATGGCCAGAAAAAAACCCATCTGCTGTGATTGCCGATTAAACCTTGCACTTGCTGCGCTGTTGCGGGAATACCTATACAAACTATAGGAATACTTGCGGCAGGTGCGCCAAGTTCATTTTTTTTTGTAGCAACACTTGACGCAACTGCTAAATCGCACCGGCCGCAAGGCCCCTTATGGTTTCTATAGGGATTACTGCTACTGCACTGCAACTGCAATGTTCATGTGGCTATCGCAGCAGATGCTTTTTTTTCAATGCATCTACCGCAATTTTATCTAAACAGTTGATGTGAAAGGGCTATAAGGCAATTTGTACATTAACCCGTTCTATTGTATTTCTGCCCCACTTGCTATCTCACTATGTGGTCCACTAAGGCCATTTATACATTATCCTCTTCTATGCCATTTGCCATTTTGTTTTCCAACACTATGTTTTATAGGGTTCGAAATGCTACATAAACCCCCTACTTTCAGTTTGCTATTCACTAACTGTGTTACTAGGTGCTGTACTCAGGGCATTTGCAATTTAAACTCTTCTATACTATTTGAAATTTATTTTAACATCCACAAACTTTTAAACGATGTAAGTCCTACATTAACGTCTTCTATTGTTTTGACTATTCACTGTCTATGTCACTATGTGGTATACTACTGGCATTTAATTACAATATACTTTCATACTAATTTTATTTTTATTAATCGTCCAGTATTTTTTATGCCTGCCAATGCTATATTAACTACTTACTGGCTCTTTGACTTTTTCTTTTGGAGTTAGGAGTCAGTCATCACACCGTTACGAGTACGTTAACCCATTATATGTCAATTTTTATTATTTTTCTTACTAATGCCTCTGTTGCACTACTACCTGTCTTATTTTTAACACTTTGGTGGTAATGCTACCTGCACAGTTGACATCAGCGGTTATTTGAAATTGCACTAGATGTCCTGACACAATTGCATCCGCTTGCTTTGCTGCATTGCCACCACATAACTGCTGCACTTGCAGTGTCGTTCCGCTAATCCCCATTGTACGTATAGGGGAACTTGCCACAGCTCCCGCCACCATAAAAAGCGTGGTCAACCATCTTTTTTTTTCCATACAGGACCTGCTACAAGTGCAAAATCCAAATTGCTGCACCTACTGCAAATAAATACATACTGACTATTATGCCGATTATAATGAGTATGGGGATTCACGTAAACGCTTGCAAGTCCTGCAGTTATGCTGTGGCTATGTGCCACATGCACCAGATGCTGTTTTTCCAATGCTTATGATGCTATTTGAAATTAATGCTCATGTCAAAGTCTCTGTCATTCCAGTAGGATATTCACTACTTTTACATACATAATATTTTATACTCTATTACTGACTGGGTACCCTTTCACACGTCCATTGTATATGCACATTTACATACTTTTATAACATGGCCTAAGATTTTAAATTTAAACTCGATTTCTCCATACCCGTCACCAGGGCTGTAGTTGCGTAACGTTACACTATATCATCGCATTTACGTTACTTTTTACATTGATCTGACTCTTACAATATCTCATACGCAAGTTGCCTTATTTCTTTTTTCAGCCTGCTTTGTCACATTCTGCCATTTCATACTTCACGTTTAGCCCGCTGTTTCCCCTATTCCACCAACAAAAATAAAAACCACTACTTCTGATATAATACCAAAACCTTTAGTTCTTGGTAGAAATTTACCGTAACTCAGTTTTTTTTAAACACCTTATGAAACAACAACATTGCTGGTGGTTATGCAGAAATTAATGTCATCCAGATTCTATTAACGTTTTTATTACAATGTTGAAAATTTGCTTTCATACCGTGTATCGCAAAGGCTCATTACATCCATTTTTTTTGCTTTCACGGCACTTTAAGGAATTTTAACACACTCATTGCCATTCAATACTCCATACAGTTAACATCATTACATCTTTCTTTGTTACTTTAAATAAGTCTATCATTTCATTATCACAGGTTTTGGAAAATCATACTTTAGTTTTATTGTTTTTGTCTGTTTACACAGTTATTATTCATTGTTTCCTTAACTAACACACTCTAGCTCATTTTGGATTTGATTCGCTGACTATTCTTTGTAAGATGAGTTCTCCAACACAAAATATCACTCTTGCCAAGGAGGCTGCATCTACACCGAAGAAGAAGCGTGCAGAGAAAACTTTGGAACAGAGACGCTGTCGGTTAGATCAAGATAAGGCTGCTAAAGCTAAACGCATTGCAGAGGAGAGTTTGGAAGAGAAACGTGTTCGTTTAGATCTGCGTAAGGCTGCTAAGGAGAAACGTACTGCAAAGGAGACTTCAGAAGAGAGGCGTCTTCGCTTAGATACTGATAAGGCTGCTAAGGCAAAACGCCTTGCTGAAGAGACCTTAGAAAGGAGACGTATTCGCTTAGATCGTGTTAAGGCTGCTCACGCCAAACGTATTGCAAATGAGACTTCTGCAGAGAGACGTATTCGGTTAGATAGGGTTAAGGCTGCTAAACTCAAACGCTTTGGTAAACTCTCTTCTCCACTGAGACGTTTTTCGTTGGATGCTGCAAAGACCGCTTTACATACACGTATTTCGGGAGTGTCTTCTGAAAAAACAAGCCAACAAATGCAAACAAGAGCCATGACTGCACGTTCCACATGCAAACAAACAAAAATTCCAGTCACTGAAGAACCGTCTGACACAGATGATACTCCTGCCTCTTTGTGTACTGACATTTTACCAAGTGAACTGCCTTTAATACCTCCCATTACCTCTATGGAAATCAAAAAAGGAAAGGTTCGCAAGGTGTCTGTGCGTATGCGCAAGAAGGGTGTGGAGGAGAGTTCGGAAGAAAGACAACTTCCCTTGGACAAGGAAAAGTCTGCTTTGAAAACACCCCTTTCAATACAGTCTTTAGAAGGAAGGACAGAACGATTAGGCAAAAAATCTATCACTCTGCCTCAACAACGCAAACAGAAAAAGTTAATGCCTGCAGGAGATCCGTCTGATCCTCAGACTGCTGCCACCTCTTCGTCTGATCCTCAGACTGCTGCCACCTCTTCGTCTGATCCTCAGACTGCTGCCACCTCTTCATCTGATCCTCAGACTGCTGCCACCTCTTTGTCTGATGCTCAGACTCCTGCCACCTCTTCGTCTGATCCTAAGACTGCTGCCACCTCTTCATCTGATGCTCTGACTGCTGCCACCTCTTTGTCTGATGCTCAGACTCCTGCCACCTCTTCTTCTACTATCTTGACTACAACTGAACAGCCTTTACTGCATCGCAAGGCCACATCTAAACGAAAACACTGTGCTGAGGAGACGCCATACAGCAAACAGTGTAAAATTTTGAGGCTTAAAAGGACAAGACAGATGCGTCAAGATACACAATCTCCTACATCTAGACAAGTCCACTTGGCCCATTTGGCTACATTACGTCGTGAAGAACGTCAAACTTCTTCTTCCACTTCTATATTGCAACAGGCAGAACGGAATTTATATTCCACTTCTTCATTTATTGAATGTTTGGAATCTACATCCCTTCCACGTCTCATTTATGTAGGATTACATAATAAATTTCTACGTTCATTCTATTCATCTCTTCTACATGAAAGGGGATTTATTGATCAGGATCATGTTATTCCAGAACATTTCTGTGGTTTCATGAATGTAATATGTGAACATTGTGAGGCTCGACATTTTACTGCTGAACGACCATCAGATCAACAGTTTACTCTTTGTTGCCACAAGGGAAAAGTAAAGGTACCATTACCTCAATACCCGCACGTCTTCCAACGCCTGCTGAAAGGAGAGAGTGAGTACAGTCAAAATTTGATGGAGAATATAAGGAGCATTAATAGTTCTTTTGCTTTTGCCTCCATGGGTGCCCATGTTTCTCTACCTCCTGGACATGGACCATACTGCTTTCGTATTCATGGGCAAATTTATCATCGCACTGGAACACTCCATCCTGCTCAAGATCAAACTCCAGCATATGCACAACTGTACATTTTAGATACTCTAAGCGCTACTGACCAACGGCTACAGTCTCCAGAAAATGTTAAATGTAATGCTACTTTAATGAGTATCATTGCTCTTCAATTGGATAATATTAATCCCTTTGTTTCGGCCTACAAAATGCTACGTCAAGTTGAAGTAGAAGAAGAACAGAAGGCAAGAGAACATGGCACAAAAATGCCAAATATTATCATGGCCATTAAACAAGACAGAGGCCAAGACCCGAGACGCTATAACAATCCTACTGCCAATGAAGTTGCTGTGGTCTTTGAAAATGCTGATGGAGAGCCACCATTCAATAGAGACATTTTAATTCATTTGAAACCTGATCCAAATAACCCTTTGGCCCCAAAAACACAGCAAGTCAGTATTCTACACAGCAATTTAGATGCATTACTCTATCCTTTATTTTTTCCTCATGGAGAACAAGGCTGGCATGAGGGACTCAAGCATCAAGGCAAAAGTCAACGCCGGATTACACAGCTCCAGTATTACTGCTATTTGCTGTCTGTACGGAATCAGTTCAATCCTGTCCTGAATGGTGGCAAACTAACACAGCAGTACTTAGTGGATGCGTATGTAAAAATCGAGGCTAATCGCTTAAATTTTATCCGTCATCATCAAAAGGATTTAAAAGTGGAGGATTATTGCGTACTCCAGGAACATCTTCTGAAACAATCTGTTGACAAAGGTATTCCCATTGGCAAGACGGTCATTTTACCATCTTCTTTTGAAGGCAGTCCCAGAAACATGCAGCAACGCTATCAGGATGCCATGGCTATTGTGACTAAATTTGGACGACCAGATCTTTTTGTAACCATGACCTGTAATCCTAAATGGAGGGAGATTACAAACAATTTAGAGCCATGGCAGCGTGTGGAACATAGACCTGATTTAGTGGCCCGTGTCTTCAGAATTAAATTGGAAGCACTATTAAAAGAAATTAACACTGGATTATTTGGCAAAGTTTGTGCAATGGTTCATGTTATTGAATTCCAAAAGCGTGGCCTACCACACGCTCACATTTTGATCATTCTGGATAGCAAATCCAAACTAAGAACTGAGGTTGAAGTGGATAATATAGTTTGGGCTGAAATCCCTGATCCAGAAGAATACCCTCTGCTCCATGACATTGTGATGCAACACATGATTCATGGACCCTGTGGTCAACACAACCCCAATTCTCCATGTATGGATCTTGGCAAGTGTAAGAAAGGTTTTCCTAAAGATTTCCAACCAAGAACACTCATAGCTAAGGATGCATACCCTACTTATCAAAGAAAGGAAGGATCATCCTTTCAAATACGTTCAAAGATGATTGATAATTCTTGGGTTGTTCCCTATAACCCTTACCTACTATTAACATACAAGTGTCATATTAATGTTGAGGTATGTGCTTCCATTCAAAGTGTTAAATACCTCTTCAAATATGTCTACAAAGGACATGATAAAGCCAATCTTGAAATTTGCCAAACTAATATCCACCATGATGAAACACATCAATTCATGGATTCAAGATACGTCAGTGCACCGGAGGCAGCTTGGCGAATATTTGCTTACCCGATGCATAGACAATCGCACTCCATTATTCGCCTGGCCGTACATCTCCCACATTCTCAACCGCTTTATTTTCATGAGGATGACTCTGTTGACGACATCAGTTCCACAATGCACAGAAAATCTACTCTGATGGGCTACTTTGAGCTGAATGAGAGTGACCCGCATGCTCATGATTACTTCTACCGCCAAATTCCAGAGCACTATGTTTGGAAAGAAGGTGCATGGGAAGTTAGAAAGCGAGGAGGTTCTTCAGTGATTGGAAGAATGTATACTGTCAGTATGAAAGATCAAGAACGGTACTATTTAAGGTTGTTGTTACTGCATGTCAAAGGAGCAACAAGTTTTGACAACATTAAGACTGTTAATGAAGTGACATACCCAACTTTCAAAGAGGCAGCATTAGCTCTTGGATTGCTCTTCGATGACACTGTTTGGAGAAATACTTTATTGGATGCCTGTGTTCTCAACATGCCTGCACAGCTTCGTGATATGTTCGCATATATATGTATTTTTGGTCCTCCAGCTCATCCATTGGAGTTGTGGAAAGAATTTAAACAAGACTTTATCCAAGACTACTGCCATGCATATCACTCCAACACTGAGGAGTGTGAGAATTGTGAAGGATATGCTATGACTGATGTCCAAACTATTCTAAAATTTCATGGCAAAACTTTTACTGATTTTAATCTACCACGACCAAAAAGAAAGCCATACATCGCTCCACTATACAACAAGGATGATGAGTTAAGAAGAGCTCAGCAAATGAAAGCTACTTTAAATGACCACCAACTTTTGGCCTATGATGCGATCAATCAAGCTTTACACGATAGAAGTGGACAACCTAAGTGCTTTTTCATTGACGGTCCAGGTGGCAGTGGCAAAACATATCTGTATGATTTATTAATTCATGAACTAAGAGGAGAAGGCGAAATTGTCTCACCTGCAGCCAGTACAGGGATTGCAGCTAACTTACTGCAAGGAGGTAGAACTATCCATTCGCTTTACGGAATACCAATTCCAATCAATGAAACTTCCGTTTCAAGGATTAAAAATGATACAGATGCTGCACAACATTTGAAAAGTACCAAACTTTTCATTATTGACGAGTCCACTCTCTTATCTAAATATGCATTGCATGTGATAGATCAACTTTTACGTGATGTCATGACAACAGATATCTCCAAGAAAAATACAACACCTTTTGGAGGGAAAGTCATTGTTCTGGGAGGAGACTTTCGACAGTGTCTGCCTATCATCCCACATGGTACAAGAACTGACATTATAGAGAGTTGTATTAAATACTCACGACAATGGCAGCTTTTCACTCAATTGCCACTCTTCAACAATATGCGTTCCATTGATCCTGATTATAGCCGTTGGTTACTTCAACTGGGAAATGGTGAATTGTCTAATGATTTCAACCTTGGAGATGATACCATTGAAATCCCACAAGACATGATCTGCACTGGCTCAATCATTCTTGCTATATTTGGTGAAAACATTGTCATTGATGTAGATAACAATGAAAGCATTCAGATTGCTGCATCACATGCCATTCTTTGCCCTAAAAATGACCATGTGGATATGGTGAACTCTAAGGTCATGGATTGCATTGCTGGTGAATACACTGAATACATTAGTGATGATTCCATTGATCCTGATGAGACTGAAGATCCAGATCAATATCCTGTGGAATTTTTAAATTCACTCACACCAACGGGAATGCCTTCTCATCGCCTCAAATTAAAAATCGGTACCATTGTCATGCTTTTGCGCAACTTTAACAGCAGAAAAGGTCTTTGCAATGGGACTCGCTTGATTGTCATTGCTTTGTTTGACAATCTGATTCAAGCAAAAGTCATTACTGGGTCTGCAGAAGGAAATGTGGTGTTTATTCCAAGGATTGATTTATCTCCATCAGAGACTGGATTACCTTTCAAGTTAAGACGTCGACAATTTCCCTTGAAGCCTGCTTTTGCCATGACCATCAACAAATCCCAAGGCCAAACACTGGAGAAAGTAGGGATTTTTTGCCAGAACCTGTTTTTGGACATGGACAGTTATATGTGGCTTTTTCACGAGTGAAAAGAAGATGTAATGTTAAGGTGAAAGTGCTGGATACACCCATTCAAGGAAAGTTGGTGCCTAATTCTGAAAAAGTCTTTACTAAAAATATTGTCTATAAGAATATTTTATCTTAAATTCTTTAGATATATATTACACTTTCATACATGATGGATATAACAATGAAAGCATTCACATTGCTGCATCACATGACAATCTTTGCCTAAAAATGTCCATGTGGAAATGGTGAACTCTCAGGTTATGGATTGCATTGCTGGTGAATACACTGAGTACATTAGTGATGATTCCATTCAGACTGAAGATTCAGACCAATATCCAGTGGAATTTTTAAATTCACTCACACCAATGAGAATGCCTTATCATCGCCTCAAATTACACATTGGTACCATTGTCATGCTTTTCCGCACCTTTAACAACATAAAAGGTGTTTGCAATGGGAATCGCTTCATTGTGATCACTTTGTTTGACAATCTCATTCAAGCAAAAGTCAGTTCTGGGTCTGCAGAAGGAATTGTGTTGTTTATTTCAAGGATTGATTTATCTCCATCATAGACTGCCTTACATTTTAAGTTAACACATCGACAATTTCCATGAAGTCTACTTTTCCCATGACCATCAACAAATCCCAAGGCCAAATACTGGAGAAAGTAGGGATTTTTTGCCCCACAATTCATTTTTGGACATGGACAGCTATATGTGGCTTTTTCATGAGTGAAAAGAAGATGTATTGTTAAGGTGAAAGTACTGCATACACCCATTCAAGGAAAGTTGCTGCCTCATTCTGAAAAAGTCTTTACAAAAATATTCTCTAAAGAATTTATAATAAAATATTCTTATAGATATATATCACATTTACATACATGATGGATATAACAATGAAAGCATTCACATTGCTGCATCACATGACAATCTTTGTCCTAAAAATGTCCATGTGGAAATGGTGAACTCTCAGGTTATGGATTGCATTGCTGATGAATACACTGAGTACATTAGTGATGATTCCATTCAGACTGAAGATTCAGACCAACATCCAGTGGAATTTTTACATTCACTCACACCAATGGGAATGCCTTATCATCGCCTCAAATTACACATTGGTACCATTGTCATGGTTTTGCGCACCTTTAACAGCATAAAAGGTCTTTGCAATGGGAATCGCTTCATTGTGATCACTTTGTTTGAGAATCTTATTCAAGCAAAAGTCAGTTCTGGGTCTGCAGAAGGAAATTTGGTGTTTATTTCAAGGATTGATTTATCTCCATCAGAGACTGCCTTACTTTTTAACTTAACACATTGACAATTTACTGTGAAGTCTACTTTTCCCATGACCATCAACAAATCCCAAGGCCAAACAGTGGAGAAAGTAGGGATTTTTTGCCCCACAACCGTTTTTGGACATGGACAGTTATATGTGGCTTTTTCACGAGTGAAAAGAAGATGTATTGTTAAGGTGAAAGTACTGCATACACCCATTCAAGGAAAGTTGCTGCCTCATTCAGAAAAAGTCTTTACCAAAAATATTGCCTATAAGAATATTTTATTTTAAATTCTTTCGATATATATTACATTTACATACCTGATGGATATAACAATGAAAGCATTCACATTGCTGCATCACATGACAATCTTTGTCCTAAAAATGTCCATGTGGAAATGGTGAACTCTCAGGTTATGGATTGCATTGTTGATGAATACACTGAGTACATTAGTGATGATTCCATTCTGACTGAAGATTCAGACCAATATCCAGTGGAATTTTTACATTCACTTACACCAATGGGAATGCCTTATCATCGCCTCAAATTACACATTGGTACCATTGTCATGATTTTGCACACCTTTAACAGCCTAAAAGGTCTTTGCAATGGGAATCGCTTCATTGTCATCACTTTGTTTGACAATCTCATTCAAGCAAAAGTGATTACTGGGTCTGCAGAAGGAAATGTGGTGTTTATTCCAAAGATTTATTTATCTCCATCAGACACTGCCTTACCTTTCAAGTTAAGACGTCAACAATTTCCCGTGAAGTCTACTTTTTCCATGACCATCAACAAATCCCAAGCCAATACACTGAAGAAAGTATGGATTTTTTTGTCACAAACAGTTTTTGGACATGGACAGTTATATGTGGATTTTTCACGAGTGAAAATACGATGCAATGTTAAGGTGAAAGTGTTGGATACACCCATTCAAGTCAAATTGCTGCCCAGTAGTGAAATACTCTTTACTACAAATATTCTCTCTAATAATATTTTATTTAAAATTCTTTAGATACATATTAGATTTAAATACATATTTACTTTCTAATTAAATATAAATATTACAATAAATTAGTTTAGTCATAGATGTATAGCAATAAAAAAAAAAAAATATTATTTGTTATACAAAAAGATATTAAAATTAGTTCTTATATATACAATAGTTATTTAAGAAATATAGTTATTAGTGTACATTTTCAATTACAATATAGTATAGAGAAATATTTTATTTTAAATTCTTTATATGCATATTACATTTAGATACATAATTATTTTCTAATTAAACAAAAATATTACCATAAAATAGTTTAGCCATAGATCTAAAGTACTAAAAAAAAAATAAAAATTACTTTACCCATAGCTGTATAGGAATTGACCAAAAAAATTATAAAAAAATTGTTTAAAAATAGATGTATAGCAATAGAAATAATCCAACATACCAAACAAATTACTTTAGTTTTAGATAAAGACATTATAATTAGTTATTAGATATTAAATACGTCTTTAAGAAATATAGTCCTTAGTTTTGCTTTTCACTGAAAATATAGTGTATAAAAATATTTTACTTTCAATTATTTACATACATATTCTATTTAGATACATACTTTCTAATTAAACACAAATATTACAATAATTTAATTTAGCTATAGATGTAGAAGAATAGAAATAGACAAAAATACCAAAAATATTAATTTCGTTATAAAGATATTATAAATAGGTTTTAGATATAAAATAGTTATTTAAAATATATTGTTCTTACTTTTTTAGCTTTTAAAATTTCTTTTTAAATTTCATTGTATATGTATATAAACACACATTTTGTAGTAGATTGTAGATGTGTATCATCTAAATGCTTGCATTTAGTGATAATAACCTGAAGCTCCAGCAGTATAGCTGCTGCGAGATTTTATTTTCTTTTTACACAGGGTCAGGTTTTTGTCAACAGCTAAGGCTGCCTTCACATTTGCAGATGCATCTGCAGCGTTTTGAAAATGCATCTGCATGGACATGGTAGACCCTAGCTTTATAATGGGACGCACGGTGTCTGCAGATGCTTGCAGGCAGCCGTGCACACACATTTACTCCTATATGTGATCTGTGCGTAGGCGGATGCCTGCATACAAATCACACACTCCCACCCTCACCAGGGATGCAACATGTCGTGTCCCTGCTGCGGAGGAGAGTCTGTGATCTGTACCCAAGCATCTGCCTGCGCAGAGATCACATATAGCAGTGAATGGTTGTGCTCGGCTGTCTGGAAGCATCTGCAGACACTGTGCGTCCCATTATAAAGATAGGGTTTACCGTCTGCATGCAGTTGCATCTGCAAAATGGTGCAGATGCATCTGCAAGTTTGAAGGCAGCATTAGAGACGGGTGGGACAGCTGTTCACACACATCTCTATCTTGAAGTGTGTTCTGTACATATAAATACATACATACATATAGGTACATATTTAGACACATAGGGAAAGAATAGACATTTTCATTTTAAATCTGACTTATTCTGCTATTTGTGGAATTTATAGTGTGAACACATCAATTTTGACACTTGCTGTCTAATGGTGATCTACAGCACTCTTACTGTAAGTTGCATGAAATGTTAATGCAATTTGTGCTTTACTTGCAGTAGTTGTGGCACATGTGCTTTCAACAGTTTCAACTGCCAAAATCACAGTTAGCTTTGATTTTTAGTGGTTGCATTTAGTCAACCTGTTAAAGCTGTGCTTGCCATATTTACTACAAGCTAATTGCAAGTTCCATATACATTACATGTTACTTGCTAAAAGTGAGCTGTAGGTAGGTCCTTTGGTGCAAAGTGCAGAAATTGTATTTGGTTATTCTACACCTTCTGCAAATAGCCAAAAAATATCTGCTTTAAAAGGAGTCTAACTATTAATTATTAGGGGTAGAGTAGAGTAGGTCCCACCAGTTGTAAGGCTACCTTCCCGTGGTTGGTGGGGAAACATGTACTGGCTCAATCATAGATTATTAATATTCATATATAAATTGAATATACGTAGTCTGTACAAAACATCAGTGCCAGTATCTGTACGAAAAGCCTTGCCTTAGAATCATGACATGTACTACACTGATATATACCATACAAACATTGGTAGTTGATAGATAGATATCATGTCTTATGTGCATTATTGTCAAATTTGAATGAATAATGTATATATGCATGCTACATTCCCGATTCTTTACAATTGAGCCGCCATCTATCATGGAATAATTGGATTATTAGTTAAAAATCTAATTTAATAAACTATACACCAGTTCTAGAATCCCGATGCAATCGCATCGGGCTCACAGCTAGTAATTGTATAAACAGTGAACATTGCAGATCCGCCTGACGATACTAATCCAACTCTATCAGATAAACCTGGGACACAACATCTATTTCCTGCATTTCAACTAGTACCCAGAAACCAAGGTAGTTTTTTAACCACTAACCATTTATATACCTTTATGAGTTATGTACACTCACTGTGACTCATTTTACAGACAAACACCATAAATATGTATAAAGATCAAAAGACTCCTCCATCAAGCTTCCAACAACATACAGCCTAGATGAAAAGAGAAAAATTGTAGAAGGTAGTACCCAAACATAGAAACTGCAGTAATACAATATTTTCCAGGATCATGCTAATAATGATGTCACATTAATTGTATTTTTAGACATCTGAAGGTATTATGACATTTTTATACTTCAAGCCGTCCTAATCTGGATACAATAAAAGGCATACAGCAGCACAATGGGCATAGGCATGTCGACTATCCCATGCTGAAAATACTATAGGTAATACTAGAATTTTGTATTAAAGAGGATCACATGCATATAAAGTCTTTTAACACTATAGTTTCTAGTGATTAGGGGAACTGTAAATGTATTCCCACTCTATTATAAGACAAGCACATTAGAACGATCTGACATTTAATTTTAAATCTAATCTAACATTGGTGATTTAATTCTAGGACACAAACAAATCCCTTATGTCCGTGAATTGAATGTCCCCACTAACCACTACCTAGAAGGTAAGAAACAAGATTCTAACAATTCAGATAAGTAATCAGGATAAGGAGTCTTAGGGTACCATCACACTTGGCGACACGCCAGTGATCCCGTCAACGATATGACCTGGTAGGGATCGCTGGTGTGTCGCTATGTGGTTGCTGGTGAGATGTCAAGCAGTCAGATCTCACCAGCGACACAGCACCGATCCGAAATGATACGGAGGTCGTTGGGACCCTGTTTCTCAGACCTGTAGTATTGAGGTCATTGGTCATTGTCCCTGTCAAACACAGCGATGCATGCTGCCCAGCTGGGACCCAATGATCAAAAAATGGACCAGGCGACTCTGACACGACCAGCGTGATCTTGTTGCTGCTGTTTGTGGAACTGGATCTGCTGCATCAGTAGCTTTGTGGTCTCCTGTTGCGCCATCTGCTGTTATTGTAGCATTTGCTGGTACTGCACTTGCTGCGTCTGCTGAGCCTGCAACAGGTGCTCCAGCAAGTCCTTCATTTTGTCGGACGCCTGCTGCTGGTTTATTGCAGACTGCACCAAGGGCATGGGATCCTCTTATCCCCGGTCTCACTTGTCTGCTGGGAACGGTGCCCGTATTCTCCACCAATTGTGATAGGGCGACTCGCTTGCGGGCGTCAAGAGAACAACAAGAGGCAGCGTCTTCACAAAGTTATAGTCCATAATGGTTTATTTACTCCATAAACTGATAACAGAAAAAATGAAAAACTAGTAGCCTTTAAGTGCAGGCCAAAACAAACGGAAAACAATCTTTTTAAAGCGCCCCTTCTCAGGTGTCGCCGACCTCCGTTCACACAGGTTGGTCAGTGACCAGCATCCAGCCTGGCCTGGAGTCTTCACACACAGGATGCTACCCTCAGCCCCTCTTAGCACACAGACCTGTGCTTCACACCAGGCTCCAGTTTATAGTCTGTAACCACACCCAGCGGTGAGGTATGTGGGTACTGGACCCGTCCATCTCTCACAGTACCCATAAGCCGGACCCTTGCATGCACTAAGTAAAACTCCCAGTGCAAACGTGCACTAGAGAAAAATACTCCGGCTTATGTCACAGATAACAGGCATCTCTGTGACACATACCTCCATCAATTATGCGACCCCCTCACCACCTCACGCCATGCATACTCAGCTTTTATGAATAATAGAGAGGGCTTCCCATTTTTTAGCCACTTGGAGGGTTCTAAAGATTTGGCTTAGTCTTCACAAATTTCTTTCTTTCTGTAGATGCCTATACGCGTTTCGCAAGACTATGCTCATCTGGAGGCAAAAGATAAATCTGTGGTACATGTGAGCTCTTATAAGCAGTCACCACATCTGGATTGGTTTGTTACAAGGATAAATTATTGCTTTAATAACAAAGTTATCGTGGACATTTTTCAGCAATATGCTCATTTACAAATATGCTCAGGTACAAAAAGGAGATGATGCACAACTAAACTGTGTTCAGTTCACAAAGGACCTATCCATGTCCCATGGTCCCTGGAAAATCAGTGATCACTTATAATCACTGGTCTGATCTTGGAAATGGGATCACTGATTTTCCAAAGACCATCTTAAGAACACTCCAAGCGGCTAAAAAGTGGGAAGCTCTCTCTACTATTCATAAAAGCTGAGTATGCATGGCTATTTGGAAGTAGAGAGATAGGAGTGTCATCTGTGATTTCCTAAAAAGTTGTGGTATTATACTAAATCACCTGTATGTTATGCAGAGTGATTTCTGTTTTTAACTAACTCAGTTGGTAATATATCTGTATACTAATGGGTCACTGACACCATATGGAATGTTGAGGAATAATTGAACTATCCCTTCTATTGAACCTTGGTCTGTTATTTAGTTTTATATAAAGGGACAGACAAGGGATATCAGAGGGACAGCCGTCGTTGTGCAGGGGCATCATATACAGTATGTTAGGGTGTATCCTCCGCTGTCAGGAAGGGGTCTTGATAGGGCACTGTGAATGTAGGCGAGATTGGATACCTGACACCTAATAACCATACCAATTGGGTTTTTTAACCTTTTTGTGTATTTTTGTTTGTTTGTTATCACGTGAGTTTGTATATTCTTGTTAATAAAGTTTTTAAAAGGTAAAAAGAAATGGCTGTTTTAGATTTACTATGATTTTGAATAGGAGGGGGAAGCACTGAGCATGTGACAGTGCGGCGACCGGGTCTCATTGTAGGCTGTAGGCTTGTTGGAAGAGGTCAGTCTTCAGGTTTCATTTGAAGTTCCCAAGGATAGGCGAGTGTCTGATATGGTGGGGGGGAAGAGTTCCAGAGAATGGCGGGTGCACAGGAGAAGTCTTGTATGCGGTAGTGTGAGGATGAGATAAGGGGGGAGCAGAGAAGGAGCTCTTGGGAGACCATGTCGGAGATGTATGGGGGGACAGGCAATGGATGGCTTTGTATGTCAGGGTTAGGATTTTAAATCAGAATCTCTGGTGGGAGGGAAGCCAGTGAAGGGTTTGGTGGAGGGGGGAGACCGGGGAGTAGCGGGAAGACAGGTGAATTAGTCATGCAGCGGAGTTAAGGATAGAATGGAAAGGTGCAAGGGAAGAAGCGAGTAGGCCGGTGAGCAGGAGGTTGCAGTAGTTGAGGCGGGAGATGCTGAGAATCCCAGCCCCTGTCTGTCTGGTTTCACCTGGCTGGCTGTTAGCAGCGCGTTAATCAGCGTGATGTCCACAGCGAGCAACAGAGAATGTTCATTTATTCAGAATTAACAACATCCAGCTTACAACATGAGAATAGGATCAATCTGGTTTCTGGAGAGGGAGAGAGAAATCTGCTGTGACCTTCAGCTTCAGTTCCACACTAGAATGTGCATGCTGGGAGCAGGAGGAGGGACATCCTGTCTCTGACTGAGGACTTTTTTTTTTTTTTAACTTTGTTGACATCTGAACAATATGCATGCAGACATAAATCACATCATATTAAAACAAACAATAGTTGTTGCAATACATACAGATTAATATGCATTAGGCCAACACTGGCAATCAAAATATGGCAGGAGCCCGCACATTTTTAAATTATTTATTTAAATAATTAAAAAAAATATTGGTCTTCCCTCTATTTTCATTGCCAGCTAAGGTAAAGTCAGGCAGCTGAGGGTGTCAGCCTATAGCTGTCTACTTTAGGTTACAGAAAACATTTGACCTCTATCATTGCCAGCAAAGGATATCTAACAAAGTATTGAGATGAACTTTTGTTATTGACTAAATACTTATTTTCCACCAAAATTTGAAAAAAAATATTTCCAAATCAGGCAATGTGATTTTCAGGATTTGTTTTCTCATTTTGTCTTTCATAGTTGAGGTCTACTTATGATGTCAATTACAGGCCTCTCTCATCTTTTTAAGTGGGAGAACTTGCACAATTGGTGGCTGACTAAATACTTTTTTCCCCACTGTATTTTTAAGATTAAGCCCACAGATCCTGCTGCCACTGTGCACATAAATATTATTTTTAAGATTAACCCCACAGAGGTTCAGTGGCCACACCAAGCTTTTTTTTTTTTATTAAAGAGATACTGTTGCACAATGGCTGCACATAAAGCTTTTTTAAGATTAACTCCACAATGCTTTGTGCCATGGCTACACCAGGTTTTTGTTACGATTAAGCCCACAGACCCTGCTGCACAGTAGCCACACAGAACATTTTTAAAGATTATACTCACAGAGCCTGCTGGAAAGTGACCATTCAGAGCCTTTTTTTAGGAGTACCCCCACTGTAACCTAACAATGTCCCTCTTTTAAGTAGCATCTTACACTATTCACAGCAAAATGACGATGCAACCCGTGATCAAGCTTTTATACAGGCTGGGTTACGGGGTGCATTTGTGGCGCCCCTGCATCCAGGAGACCACAAAAGGGAACTGCAGCCAGGCAGGTAGGACACTTGTTGCACACCAACACCCTCACAGCCCACACAACCCACGTGTAAGAGGAGGTAACATCCAGCCCTGAGATTAGATGCTCTATGAGATTGAGGGGTGGTGGATTTAGAGGAGTGGGTTGGGCAAACACGTAGTCAGGTGACTTGACAGTATATAGGAAGGAGGAGGAGTGAAGGTGTTCAGTAGGCCACAGTGAGCTGAACAGCAAAGACCAGGAGCTGAGAAGCAAAGGCCAGAGAACAGCAGCAGGTTGAGCTGAACCTGAGCAGTAGAGAGCCACACTGCCTGGAAGAGTGAAGACAGATGGAGCGCTGAATCTGTACTGAGCCAGTGTGAGCCAGTGGAGAGAGAAAGCCCATCCAGAGTCAGATCCCCAGGAGTGTGAGAGAGCCGAGAGGGACGGTGTAACCCGGGGCCCTAGAACCACAGCTAAAGCAACTGACTGCAGGGGGAGTAGCCCTCCTATATACCGAAAGGAACAGAGAGAAAGGAGCCTGGTAGAGCCTCGTGCTGGAGGACTGCTGGAGGCTGGGCTGAAGTAGAGTGTCAGCTCTAGAGGGGACCGTAGTTCACCTGGCATCCCCAAACAACACAACGAGGGGTCTGAGTTTCAGATTGAGATCCCTACCCAAAGGACAGGCAGCTCAGTGACACACGTAGGACTCACAGAAGCCCGAGTCACCGCCATACTGTCCAGCGTTTCACACACACCCGTGGAGACGGAGACCATAATAGCCCAGAAAGGACACTGCAGATTGTGTGAGGGGTCACGGACAGAGAGGCCTGGCTGCAGGGAGCAAAGGGAACCCGGAGAGGGAGAATGTGCCCATGTACTGTGAACTGTACTTGAACCTTGTAAGAACTGCAAATTACCTGTGAACTGACTGAACAACTAAGAGTAAAGCTTAGGAAAACCCTGGAACAGCTTCCCTTGTGTCTCAGTGTGCAAGCTATTCCC
Source organism: Allobates femoralis (assembly GCA_033576535.1). Taxonomy (NCBI): domain Eukaryota; kingdom Metazoa; phylum Chordata; class Amphibia; order Anura; family Aromobatidae; genus Allobates; species Allobates femoralis. The sequence goes on from JARQOC010000004.1 coordinate 496,253,382, forward strand.
TCCATACAGGAGACAGCTTGTCAGCACCAGCCAGGAGGAGAGATCCCTGCAGCGTCTGTGAAGTAAATGTGCTACACAAACTCCACAATAGACTTAAACCCTTACTGCCCCGGGGAACACAGTTCTACCCACTGGAACTATACCACCTAAGCTGCCACTACATCATCCCCGGAGGTTCTGCAGCAGCAGCGGCCCCCATCACTGGCCGCATCAAGTGGGTGGCGTCATGAGTGACAATCCCCTGTAAATATCACCCCTTTTATTGCCAGGGCCCGGGACACGGTCCGGACCAGGACCACCCGTGACTTCCCCAGTAAAGACCCGGTCCGGTACCGAGTACCCCCGTCCCAGTGGGCTCGACAAACCTGGCGTCACGAACAGGATCTACCCGGTCCAAAAGAATTGGACCTTGTGCGCCTAAAATACGTGTTCTGGACTTTCCCGCCAAAATCTGACCTTAATGGCCGCCAGGGGAGACTAACGCCATGTGCAGAGGAGGCGTTCCCGAAACTCCCATCGTGGGCCGGCCCGGTCCATGGCGCGAAGAGAAGGATCCGCCCTGGCTCCCCTTAACTCCGGGAGAGCCAGCTGTCACTCTCAAAGAAGAGCCTCCACTCCTAGACCCTCCTCCTAGCAAGCCGACGAAGAAGGAAATCGTCATCAGGAGGGGGCGGAACGAAGAACCGGAAGAGAAGCAGTCGCCATTCCAGTACACGAGGACGGAAGTGGAGGACGCCAAGAACAGTGCTGCACCCGGAAGACCACAAGTGATCCCGGAGGGCCCACGGAGTGACCCGGTGGAGGAACCCGGCCGAGGAGAGACCCTGTGTGACCAAAGTGAGATGGCAGAAGGTGGATAGCGTCCCCACATCCAAGACACCCGGCGGGGTGTGCTGCGGCTGCTACCCCAGCAGATGACACGGGCCCAGGAGGAGCATCGGACCTGGATCCAGATCGATGTTGAGCATTGCCAAACCTATGAGACTCTGTCCATACAACCGGGCTGGGTTGGAGCGACACGTGACCGCACTGGATGTGAAGCCTTATGCCGTACAGCAACGTTGGTGGATCTATCTGTGCCACGTACTGCACTGCAAGTTGCCAAGAAAGATACAGACCCACTAGGAGCTCTACCGGAGGGACACCTGGCGTTGCCGCAGCCCCTGATACCAGCGCCTAAGACGACAGAGGTGAGAGGAGAGCAGCTCCGTTGCTGGTGGGAGCGGGACGATGATTGTGATGATATGATGGGATTCCTAGGAGATCCTGGCGGCAGAATAGGCCCTGCAGAGCTGATCACACGGGAGGAGTATATCCGCAGGTGCGTGAGAAAGTGGGAGAAAGAGGAGGTAGAACGGCAGGTGCAGAAGCAGATAATGGTCGCCCGTGCTAAAGAAGCAAAGAATGTAGCCCGCAGGGATAAGGAAGTTCAGCGATCCCCACGGCACGAGGGCAAGATTGTGAAAGTGATAGAAGCGAGAGGATTCGCATTTGCACGTGAGCCCGGTACTAGATGTGACATATTCATAAATAAGCGAGAAGTAGAAGAACAACTGCCGTCAGATCACCCGGATAGACAAGTCGAGATAGGAGAATGGGTGTCGTACCACATTGTAGAAGGTGAGTGTGGCCCATACAGCATTAAAGTAAAGAGACTGTGCCTAGACCCTGCGGAAGAAGATGACATGCCCGCATTAGAGCACCCTGAATCCAGCGATGAACCTGAAGTCGTAAGCTACACGAACGTGGCTGTGAACACTGACCCTGTGACCATCACAGATGTTGCCGTGGAAGCAAGGCAAGAAAGAGTGAACACGTGTCCTGCATCAGAAGAAAAGAAGAAGGAAGACTTGTAAGTGTGAATGAAGCGTTTTCCTTATTGATCCCATCCCTTACCTGAATGAATGCTAGCATTCCCCTGTTTGTCTTGTATATGTTTGAACTGAACAATTGATACCATGAACAATGAGCTGGTACGAACATTGAACTGTATATAGTTGAGCACCTTTGTGTGCTCCCCTTTGGTTTTAAGACCAGCTATGCACATGAGAGTTGGTGCATGAGACTTTGCATTTTTGAATCGTGAACTCTGAACTTTGCACTTTTTGAGAATTTTGAAAGTTTTTGCACTTTTTCAGAAGAGAAGAATGTTTTTATACTTTTTGAAAGAAAGTAATGTTTTATAATGTGTGTTTTCAAAAACGTAAATGCGTTATAGCATTAGACCACGTAGAGGTCCAGGAGGGTAATGAGAATATATCCATGTAACTGTTTATAGTTAAAGTAACGTTTGAAGAATCGTGCCTCCCGGATGGGAAGAACCAAGAATGCTTAATGTTTATTGTTGTTTAAAATAAAAAAATGTTTTCAGGGGGATCCATGACGGGCAGCGCGCGGACGCGCTAGTTAACTCCGGGAGAGTGTGGCGCCCCTGCGTCCAGGAGGCCACAAAAGGGAACTGCAGCCAGGCAGGTAGGACACTTGTTGCACACCAACACCCTCACAGCCCACACAACCCACGTGTAAGAGGAGGTAACATCCAGCCCTGAGATTAGATGCTCTATGAGATTGAGGGGTGGTAGATTTAGAGGAGTGGGTTGGGCAAACACGTAGTCAGGTGACTTGACAGTATATAGGAAGGGGGAGGAGTGAAGGTGTTCAGTAGGCCACAGTGAGCTGAACAGCAAAGACCAGGAGCTGAGAAGCAAAGGCCAGAGAACAGCAGCAGGTTGAGCTGAAGCTGAGCAGTAGAGAGCCACACTGCCTGGAAGAGTGAAGACAGACGGAGCGCAGAATCTGTACTGAGCCAGTGTGAGCCAGAGGAGAAAGAAAGCCCATCCAGAGTCAGATCCCCAGAAGTGTGAGAGAGCCGAGAGGGACGGTGTAACCCGGGGCCCTAGAACCACAGCTAAAGCAACTGACTGCAGGGGGAGTAGCCCTCCTATATACCGAAAGGAACAGAGAGAAAGGAGCCTGGTAGAGCCTCGTGCTGGAGGACTGCTGGAGGCTGGGCTGAAGTAGAGTGTCAGCTCTAGAGGGGACCGTAGTTCACCCGGCATCCCCAAACAACACGACGAGGGGTCTGAGTTTCAGATTGAGATCCCTACCCAAAGAACAGGCAGCTCAGTGACACACGTAGGACTCACAGAAGCCAGAGTCACCGCCATACTGTCCAGCGTTTCACACACACCCGTGGAGACGGAGACCGTAATAGCCCGGAAAGGACACTGCAGATTGTGAGAGGGGTCACGGAGAGAGAGGCCTGGCTGCAGGGAGCAAAGGGAACCCGGAGAGGGAGAATGTGCCCGTGTAATGTGAACTGTACTTGAACCTTGTAAGAACTGCAAATTACCTGTGAACTGACTGAACAACTAAGAGTAAAGCTTTGGAAAACCCTGGAACAGCTTCCCTTGTGTCTCTGTGTGCAAGCTATTCCCTCCATACAGGAGACAGCCTGTCAGCACCAGCCAGGAGGAGAGATCCCTGCAGCGTCTGTGAAGTAAGTGTGCTACACAAACTCCACAATAGACTTAAACCCTTACTGCCGCGGGGAACACAGTTCTACCCACTGGAACTATACCCCCTAAGCTGCCACTACATCATCCCCGGAAGTTCTGCAGCAGCGGCGGCCCCCATCACTGGCCGCATCAAGTGGGTGGCGTCACGAGTGACAATCACCTGTAAATATCACCCCTTTTATTGCCAGGGCCCGGGACACGGTCCGGAACAGGACCACCCGTGACTTCCCCAGTAAAGACCCGGTCCGGTACCGAGTACCCCCGTCCCAGTGGGCTCGACACATTGGCAAATTAAATCCATGCCAATGCTCAGCATGGCTGTGATGTCTGAGGAAGTGCCCACAGCCAAAAACCTTGGTGATTGGATGCACTGCAGCCTTCAACAAGCTTAATTCAGATGGCAAAACCAAACAAGAAAAAGTATGTATAGTTTGAAGTCTGGATTTGGGGTTGGTCATGGGACACTAGAGTTCGCTCATCCCTATTAACAACATCCACATGCAGCATAGCCTAACCATTGATTAAGACATACTGGACTGAGAATTATAGGTTCACACAATATAATTGTATATTGCTGTGGCTGAACTGATATTGCAATTGACTGTAATAACTCACTGTGCAAAGCTTGGTGGTGTTTTCATGTACCGATGGTAGTTCTGGTGCTGTATATGTGTACTAATTGTAGTTGTTTTGTTTTATTAATGTACTGATGGTGGTTCTGATGTATGCATGGACGGATACAGGTTCTGGTCCCATATTCATGCACTAAGAGGAGTGCTTGTGTTGTATTATTATTATTATTATTTATTTATATAGCGCCATTAGGTTCCATGGCGCTTTACATGAGGATAAGGGAGACAAGGAATAGTACACTAAATGTAGACAATCAGGGCATACAGGTACAGGAGGGGAGGGGACCCTGTCCACAAGGGCTCACAGTCTACGAATTGCAGGTGGGAATACAGTAGGATGGGGGAATGTCAGTCATGGGGAAGGTCGCCTGGGTCTCATGGCAGGTTGTAGGCTTGATGGAATAGGTGAGTCTTCAGGTGACACTTGAAGGTTCTCAGGGTCAGAGAGTGTCTGACTGTGATACCAATGTGATAAGAATGGTGGGTGATTGTGTTTAGATAGGTATCCTGTTAATAGATAGTGAGCACAGGTCGTATTATTCCTTATTTTATTCAGTACAAGTTAATACAGCTGAACTTTTAATGATTTTTGTCTTGCCATGATGAGATAATGTGCTCAGGAGCTGGATACAAGCAAGGTCAAATAAATTGCTGACTTGTTGTAATAAAATAAGTAAACTGCGCATGTCTCCACGCATAGCTCCAAATGTTTATAAAGTACGGGACTACGATCAGTGGGGAGGGACTTTCCAGAAGTCTAATTAATTAAGCCTAATTAATAATCTTTAATACTTAATAAATTAATTTGTTTTGCTAAAGAGGATCTCTGTATTCTTGCCTGATTTGTATATCAGTGAGCGCTACGTAAGTAGGGGTTCCTCCCCATTATAGTATAATTTAGCAAGACACTGACGTGTTGGGGCAAGGAGTTCCAGAGTATGGCAGATGCCCGGGAGAAGTACTGAACGCGGTTGCGTGAAGAGGAGATGAGGGGGAGCAGAGGAGGAGTTATTGGGAGGATTGGAGGTTGCGTGAGGGTAGGTATCGAGAGACCAGGTCGGAGATGTATGGTGGAGACAGGGTGTGTATGGCTTTGTATGCCATGGTTAGTGTTCTGAACTGGGATCTCTTGGAGGCGGGGAGCCAGTAAAGGGCTTGGCAGAAGGGGGAGACAGGGGAGTAGCGGGAGGACAGATTGATTAGTCAGGCAGCGGAGTTGATGATAGATTGGAGAGGTGTAAGGGAATTAGCTGGGAGGCCAGTGAGAAGGAGGTTGCAGTAGTCAAGGCGGGAGATGATAAGAGCATGAATAAGTGTTTTAGCCGTGTCGTGGCTAAGGAAGGAGCAGATCCATGAAATGTTTCTAAGCTGGAGCCGGAGGGGTGTGGTGAGGGCCTCGATGTGGGGCTTGAAGGATAGGAGGGAGTCAAGGATTACCCGAGGCACTTGGATTGGGGGACTGGGGATAGAGCGCAATCATTGACGTAGATGGATAGGTTGGGAAGTGGGGGGGAAATTCATGGGGGGAAAACGATGAATTCAGTTTTGTCCATGTTGAGTTTAAGGAAGCGAGCAGTGCAAAAGGATGAGATGGCGGAAAGGCATTGTGGGATTGTGGCAAGTAGGGAGGTGATGTCAGGGCCAGACAGATAGATTTGGGTGTCGTTGGCATAGAGGTGGTACTGAAAGCCGTGGGACTCAATGAGTTGCCCTAGGCCAAGAGTGTAAATGGAGAAAAGTAGCAGTCCCAGGACCAATCCTTGGGGGACTCCAACAGAAAGAGGGTAGGGCGAGGAGGAGGTGTGGGAGTGGGAGGCACTGAAGATCCGGTCTGCTAGGTATGAGAAGATCCAAGAGAGGGCAAGGTAGGCGATGCCGAGGGATTCCAGGATCCGGAGAAGAAGGGAGTGGTCAACCGTGTCAAAAGTGGCAGACAGGTCGAGGAGGAGGAGGATGGAGTAGTGGCGTTTGTTCTTGGCAGTCAGTAGGTTGTTGGTGACTTTGGTGAGGGCTGTTTCGGTGGAGTGGAGGGGTCGGAATCTGGATTGTAGTTGGTCGAAGAGGGAGCAGGAGGAGAGGTAAGAGGACAGTTCGGAGTGGACTTGCTGTTCAAGTAGCTTAGAGGCGAATGGGAGAAGAGATATGGGGTGATAGTTAGAGACAGAGGTAGGGTCGAGGGAGGATTTTTTAAGGATGGGCGTGATTATGGCGTGTTTGAAGGCCGAGGGGAAGGCACCAGTGGTAAGTGATAGGTTGAAGAGGTGGGTGAGGGCTGGGATGAAAATGGAGGTGTGATTGAGAATGAGGTTGGATGGGAGTGGGTCGTGGGCACTAAGGGTGAGGTGTGATTTCGACAGGAGGGAGGAAAGTTGGTCTTCAGTTTTGGGGGGGAAGTGGCTAAGTGGCTAATGGAGGAGGAGGGCAGTGTAGTTGAAAGGGGGAGTTGTGGGGGTAGTGGACCAAAGCTGGTTCTGATTTTGATGATTTTCTCCTTGAAGAAGGTCGCAAAGCCTTCAGCAGAGATGAGGGGAGAAGTAGGAGGAACGGGCAGCCAGAGTAAGGAATTGAAAGTTTTGAAGAGCTATTTGGGGTTGCGGGATAAAGAGGTTATTAGGGATGAGAAGAAGGCTTGCTTGGCGGTAGCAAGTGCCGTCTTTAAGTTAGTGAGGGATTGTTTGAACAAAGCAAAATGCTCAGAGGTGCAGGACTTTTTCCATCTCCTCTCGGCGACCCTGGACGCCCATCTTAGGTTTTTAGTGAGGGTGGTGTGCCAGGGTTGCCTGTTAGTGCGTGGAGTGTGAGGGGGGTGTTCGTTGTTGTGGTGTTGTATAGGGTGGTGGCAGTGTCTATGTCACAAGCAAAGGTTATGTCGGTGAGAGGGAGGAGGGATTCAGAGAATAAGGGAAGATCAAGATCTTTTAGGTTTCAGCGAGGGTGATCAAATTTGCGGAGAGGGGGTAGCGTGGCAGGGGAGGAGAGGTTGGAGAAGGTCAAGAGATGGTGGTCAGACAGGGGAGTTCTGAGTTTATGAGGTTAGAGAGGGAGCAAAGGCGGGTAAAGATGAGGTCAAGCGTGTGGCCTTGCTTGTGGGTGGGAGAAGAGGACCATTGGGAGAGCCCTAGGGAAGTGGTCAGGGAAAGAAGGTTAGAGGCAGTTGGGCGGGGAGTGTCAGTAGGGATATTGAAGTCACCCATGATGATGGTGGGGATGTCAGCGGAAAGGAAGTGAAGTAGCCAGGTGGTGAAGTGGTCAAGGAAAGAGGTGATGGGTCCAGGGTGGCGGTAGATAATGGCCAGCTGGAGGTTGCAGGGGGAAAAGATTCAGACAGAGTGGGCTTAGAAAGAGGGGACAGTGACGGAGGGGGTGGGGGAATAGGGCTGAAGGCGCAGGAGTTAGACAAGAGTATGCCGACACCATCGCCGTGTTTGCCAGAGGGACAGGGGGTGTGGGACAGACTGAAGCTGCCTTAAGAGAGTGCAGCGGGGGAGGCCGTGTCGGAGGGGGTGAGACAGGTCTCAGTGATGCCAAGGAATGATAGTTTCTTGGAGATAAACTCCCATACATCCACAAACTCTTTATTGCAGACTGACATTCCATAGTGCGCCAGGTAGAACGTAGGGGGGGCAGGGGTTGGGGGAATGAGTCTAAGGTTGGTGGGGTTGCGAGGGTTAGTGATGGTGAGGTTGTGAGGGTTGGTGGTGGGCCGTGGGTGTGGAGTGAAGGTGGTTGTGGGGATGTGGTGGGGGGACTGGGATTGGGGGTTATGTCACCAGCAAGGAGGAGGAGTAGGCAGAGGGTTAGCAGGTGGGAGCAGGAGAGCTTACATGACGGGCTTGCTTGTTTGGTGATTGAGGGTTGAAAGTGAATGAATAGGTCGGAGAAGAATTATGCATTGGTGATATCAGTGGTGCTGTTTTCATGTACTGATGGTAGTTCTTGTGCTGTAATATTTTACTGATGGTAGTTATAGTGTTGAAATACCATTAATACAATAATTGAGACGCTTGTGCTGTTTTCATGTAATGGTGGTGGTTCTGAGGCTGTATTCATGTGCTGATGAAGTTATGGTGCTGTATTACTATACTGGTGGTGGTCTTTGTGAGTTATTCATGCAAAGTTGTTGGTACTGGTACTGTATTCATTTACAGATGGTGGCTATTGTGATGTAATTGTGAAAAGATGGTGGTTTTTGGTACTGTATTCATGTACTGATGATAGTTCTGGGACTGTAATTATGTTCTAATGTTATTTCAGGTGCTGTATTGATGTATTTATGTTACTTTTGCTGATGAATTTATTTATGCACTGATTGTGGTTCTAGTGATGTCATGTATATATTGTGCTTCTGGTGATGTATTTATGTACTATGTTTTAGTGAAGTATTTATATACTCACTAGATGGTGGCCCGATTCTAACGCATCGGGTATTCTAGAATATGTATGTAGTTGACATACTGTGACTGACAACGTCAGTCAACGTGAGTGAACTGTATATATATATATAGCAGTGCTATGGTATATGGTGGTACATTACAGCACATGTATAGCAGCACTATAGTATATGGCGGTACATTACAGTACATGTATAGCAGCGCTATGGTATATGGCATTACATTACAGTACATGTATAGCAGCACTATACTATATGGCGGTACATTACAGTACATGTATACCGTGTTTCCCCGAATATAAGACAGTGTCTTCTATTAATTTTACCCCCAAAAGTCCCACCCTGTCTTATATTCGGGGTATGACTTATATTAAAAAAAAATTGCCAATTTTTTTTTAACCATAAAATTAACATTTATTAACAAGCTGAACAGACTTGCGGCTGACTTGCGGCACACTTGCGGCACACTTGCGGCAGGTCCCCATACAATGTACGGTACTGTATGGGACACTTGCGGCAAGGTGCGGCAAAGGTGCGGTAACCGCACCTTGCCGCAAGTGTCCCATACAGTACCGTACATTGTATGGGGACCTGCCGCAAGTGTGCCGCAAGTGTGCCGCAAGTCGGCTGTGCGGCGGAATTGCGGTTTTAATGGGCAAGTCGGCAAGGAAACATCCTTTTTAGGGTAATGGCGGCCTAGGGCTATGGATTCCTCCGCGGTGCAGTGCGTTGTCCAGATGCTTCTTCATGCAGGAGCTTCTGGCCAATCAGCACTCGAGCCGCTGAGCCAATCAGCGCTCGAGATGCTGGGGAGCCGCTGGCCAATCAGAAGCTCCTGCCAGCAGCGGTGACGTCAGGCCGGGGCGACAGGCGCACAAGATTAACCCTATGCCCTCGGGGTTACCTGCGGCACCTGAGGGCAGAGGGGAGCCCACGGGGGACAGCGGACCTGCGGCTGCACCTGAGGGCAGAGGGGAGCCCACGGAGGACAGCGGGGCCAGCGGGACAGCGGGGACACAGGTAAAACATGCAATGGGCAAAAATGGCACTTTATCGGTACCCTGTCTTATATTCCCCGAAAATAAGTCACCCTGTCTTATAATCGGGGTATGACTTATATTGGAACATTCTGCGCCAGCCCTGCCCTGACTTATATTCGGGGGTGACTTATTTTCGGGGAAACACGGTAGCAGCACTATGGTATATGGCGATACTCGCTCCCCACGGACTCCCGCTCCTCCACAGAAAAAGTAAAAAAATCCTCAGTGAGGATACTCAACTGTCCGGCGGCTCGCTCCCCCTCCGTCTTCTAGGTCCTACAGGCCTTTAGGACCTGTCGTTGCCTGTGAAACTGATCAGCTGATCGGTCACATGACCGCTAACTGCCCGGGGGGCAGGATGGTGACGGGGGGAAGGGGGTGAAGGATTGTGTCGGGGGGGGGGGGGCGGGATGGAGCAAGTGGGGCAGGATGGAGCCGGGGGGGCAGGATGGAGGCAGATGGGCAGAATGGAGCCGGGGGGCAGGGCAGGATGGAGGCGGAGGGGGCAGGATGGAGGAGAGGGGGGCAGGATAGAGGAGGGGGAGCAAGGGTGAGCAAGAACAGCGGGGGGCAGGATGGAGGGAGCGGGGCAGGATGGAGGGAGCGGGGCAGGATGGAGGGAGCTGGGCAGGATAAAGCCGGAGGAGCAGGATGGAGCCGGAGGAGCAGGGTGGAGCCGGAGGAGCATGATGGTGGCGGGGGGGCAGGATGGTGGCGGGAGGGCAGGATGGTGTGAGTGGGGACAGGATGGAGCGAGCGGGGCAGGATGGTGGTGGGGGGGCAGGATGGAGCAAGCGTGGCAGGATGGTGGCGGGGGGCAGGATGGAGCGAGCGGGGCAGGATGGAGCGAGTGGGGCAGGATAGAGCCGGCGGGAGCAGGATGGTGCCAGCGGGGCAGGATGGAGCCTGCGGGGGGGGGGCAGAATGGTGGCGAGCCGGGCAGGATGGAGCCGGCGGGGCAGGATGTAGCAAGCTGGGCAGGATGGAGCCAGCGGCGGGGCAGGATGGTGGTGGCGGGGCAGGATGGTGGTGGCGGGGCAGGATGGAGCGAGCGGGGCAGGATGGAGCCGGAGAAGCAGGATGGTGGCAGGTGGGGGGCAGGATGGGGGGCAGGATGGGGGTGAGCGGGGCAGGATGGAGCGAGCGGGCTAGGATGGTGGCAGGGGCAGGATGGATCAAGCGGGGCAGGATGGAGGCGGCGGGGCAGGACGGAGCCAGCGGGGGAGCAGGATGGTGGCGGGGGAGCAGGATGGTTGCGGGGGAGTAGGATGTGGTGAGCTGGGCAGGACGGAGCCAGCGGGGGAGCATGATGGTGGCGGGGGGGCAGGCTGGTGGCGGGAGGGCAGGATGGTGTGAGTGGGGACAGGATGGAGCGAGCGGGGCAGGATGGTGGTGGGGGGGCAGGATGGAGCAAGCGTGGCAGGATGGTGGCGGGGGGCAGGATGGAGCGAGCGGGGCAGGATGGAGCGAGTGGGGCAGGATGGAGCCGGTGGGAGCAGGATGGTGCCAGCGGGCAGGATGGAGCCTGCGGGGGGGGGCAGGATGGTGGCGAGCCGGGCAGGATGGAGCCGGCGGGGCAGGATGTAGCAAGCTGGGCAGGATGGAGCCAGCGGCGGGGCAGGATGGTGGTGGCGGGGCAGGATGGTGGTGGCGGGGCAGGATGGAGCCGGCGGGGCAGGATGGAGCCGGAGAAGCAGGATGGTGGCGGGTGGGGGGCAGGATGGGGGGCAGGATGGGGGTGAGCGGGGCAGGATGGAGCGAGCGGGCTAGGATGGTGGCAGGGGCAGGATGGATCAAGCGGGGCAGGATGGAGGCGGCGGGGCAGGACGGAGCCAGCGGGGGAGCAGGATGGTGGCGGGGGAGCAGGATGGTTGCGGGGGAGTAGGATGTGGTGAGCTGGGCAGGAAGGAGCCAGCGGGGGAGCATGATGGTGGCGGGGGAGCAGGATGGTTGCAGGGGAGTAGGATGTGGCGAGCTGGGCAGGATAGAGCCAGTGGGGGCAGGATGGAGCCGGCGGGGGGCAGGATGGTGGCGGGGGGCAGGATGGTGGCGAGCGGGTCAGAATGGAGGGATGGAGCTGGTGGGGCAGGCAGGATGGAGCAAGCGAGGCTGGATGAAGCGAGCGGGGTAGGATGGTGTCGGGGGGCAGGATGGTGGCGGGGGGACAGGATGGAGCGAGTGGGGCAGGATGGAGCTGGGGGGTCCCCCTGTGCCTCTGTGTCCCCCTGTGCCTTTCGTCTCCCCCTGTGTCCCCCTGTGCCTTTCCTCTCCCCTGTCTGTGTCCCCTTGTGCCTCTCCTATCCTCCTGTGCCTTTCCTCTGCCCCTGTCTGTGTCCCCCTGTGCCTCTCCTATCCCCCTGTGCCTTTCGTCTCGCCCTGTCTGTGTCCCCTGTCCCTCTCCTATCCCCTTGTGGCTTTCCTCTCCCCTCTCTGTGTCCCCTTGTGCCTCTCCTATCACCCTGTGCTTCTCCTCTCCCCTTGTCTGTGTTCCCCTGTGCCTCTGTGTCCTGTCCCCCTATGCCTGTGTCCCCCGTGCCTATGTGTCCCCTCTGCCTGCCTCTTTGTGTGTCTGCCTTGCCCCCCTCCCCCTCCGTTCTCACCCCTGTGTGGCGCGATTTCAGCTGAAGACTCCAGTAATAGACTGCCTGGAGCGGGTCATGTGAGAGGGCAGGCTCATGTGACGTCACACAGGCTGTCACATGACCCGCTCCAGGAAGTGTCTATTCATGGAGTCTTCAGCCGAAATCGCGCCACGCAGGGGTGAGTACGGAGGGTGCCGGGAGCCGGGGACCGGGAGCCTGGGGGGTGGGGGGGGGTTTCGCTGGCGCTTGTACCGATGGCTAGAGTGGGGCTTTGGAAGCCCCGCTCCCGGCAACGGGGGCCATATTGGAACACCCAGGGCAGGTGTAGAGGCAACTTTAGCCAGGATGTGACCTACCATACCGTTACATCCTGACGGAAGTTGCCTTAGGGTTTTATTATAATATAGATGATAGTTCTGGTGAAGAGTTCATGTTCTGATGCTGTATTCCTAATCTGATGATGTTAGAATCCTGTATACATTATATCATTCTATAACTTGTCTGATAACATTGTTATTTTAATAAAAATGAAGTATTGTGTTCATTTATTTTAGAAACATTAATTATTTTGAATTTAAAGGCTGCAAGGTGGCTCAGTGGTTAGCACTGCAACCTTGCAGTGCTGGGTCCTGGTTCATTTCCCCCCAAGGACAACATCTGTCACAAGTTTGTATGTTCTCCCCAAGTATGTGTGGGTTTCCTCCCACATTTCAAAGACATACTGATAGGATGTTTAGATTGTGAACCCCAATGGGGACAGTGTTGCAAATGTATGTAAAGCGCTATGGAATTAATAACACTATAAAAATGAATAAATACTATTATTATTATTATTTTTATTATTAATAAAGGCTCCCAGCCATTGCTGTTTTGGCACTGCTGTAAAAGTTGCCATATTAATACAGTAGGATAAGCCAAAAGATGGTCATATGTTCATGATGCCTTAAAAACTTAAAAAATAAATAAAAAAATGTTTTATTATTAAATTATATTATTAAAAAATAAATAAAAGTATGAGGGAACACATCCCTTCCATTAAAACTAAATAAATAAAAAAACGTGGTATCAGCACATCCGTAAAAATGTTGTCTATCGCAATTTTCAAACTATAAAATGAATTAATGAATGTGGTGAGGAGAAGAAAAATGAAAACACCAGAATTGCTCTTTGTCACCTTTATTATCTAAAAAAATGAATAAAAAGCAATCAAAATGTTCATTGTCCACAATTTAAAAGTCAGTTCACCATGCAAAAGAGAAGCGCTCATGCCTCATTTTGCAAATAAAATTTATAAATGTTTTAGTATCCCTGTAACTTTACCTTGAAAATCCCAATCACAGCTCATTTCTCATTTTACTGTATAATCAGCCCTTGGATAGTTAATATATTTTGTTTTTGGGATAATCCTTTAGAAACCTTAGCAGGACAATGCATGATATGTGAAAAAGTGGTGTTAATAACATTTAGATAGTAAGTTAAGTAGAAGAACAAATCTACAACTCATTATCTACTTCACCCATGGTAGATGCAAATATATGGCAGGAAACAAGTTTTCTTAATGATGACAAATGGATTATTAAAGACAGATTTCAAAGTAAATAACGTTTAATAATCTCGATCTTCTATCTGCCAAGGATTGACAGGAGGCAGGAGGAGCCATCACTTTGTAAAGTATTTAATGAGGGGTATTGCAGAATTGAGCTTCAGAAATTTGGTTGGGTATTCATCTTAGGAAACCTAGAACCAATACTCTCAGCCATGAAGATCACACTTGCTTTTCTGTTCTTTGGCATCGCCTTGGTAAGACTTCTTTTTATTTTTGCACTTATACTAAGAAATTAGGAAGCTTTAGAAGTAAAATGTTTAATAATCACAGGTGTTATTGAATACTCGTAGAACGTACATTGTTTAAATTTCTATTGAGCAAAAGTCAAGGTTATGACATAAATCAATATACATAACTTTTTTTTCAACAGGGCTATAAAGCAATACATAGATTTTTTTTTAGCAAAGGGAATGTTACTTAGGGTAAGGATCAATAAATACAGTGATTTGTCACTTGCAAAGGTAGAAAGAAACAAATTATATTGCACTGTTCATAAAGGGAGTTTGATATTGATGACTTACTAATAAGATAGGCCATCAAAAATATCAGATAAATGGCAGTCCAAATCTGGTAAAAATCTGATGAAGGTACCATAATGCTTTGCTCATCCTGGTGCTCACCAGAAGAACATCATACATTTAGTTACGACTGTACCTGGTACTGCATTCTCTTGAATAGGACTGAGCTTTACAGGGCATCAGTACCAGAATCAGCCCCTACAATATGTATTGAGCTCTATCCGCTAAACAACATAGTGGTGCTCACCAAACCGCTCATGATCTTGGAGCAGGAATAGCATTCAGGTTTTTCTTTTTTTTTTTAATCCTCTGGTCAGCTTTACTGTGTAGGTTAGGTGTGATTGTGAAGAGCGATTTTATCATCATTTTAGTGTCCTGCATATGCTGACAATACAGAAAGGACGTGTGACTCCAAAATATTCATTTGAAAAAAAGAGCACACATATTACCGATACTTCTCTAAAGTCGTATACTGAATCATTGAAATGAAAAATAAACACCTCCAGAATACATTCCTTAACACTCTTGTGTCTTTTATAATGTGCCAGCTGTACAAAGTTTTAAAGTGTGATAACAATCTTACAAAGGTAAAATAAAGTTGATATCCTAAGAAGATTGCTGATTGCTGATCACTAGTAATGAGTTAAAATAACTTTGCCTTTATTTCTGCAGCCTTATCAAATGCAGCCTCTATCAGCAAAAATAAAATGTCGGTAAGCAGCACTTAAAGCTTGTCTGTTATGTTACTTTGGATGGTATTTTTAGCAAGATGTGGTCTATAGTATATATATATGTGTGTGTGTATAGTTGGGACATTACATTGCATTAAATACACATTTGTATATACGTACACAATTTTGAATAGACTACGTATTCTGTTCCAGGACCAGGAAGCCTTTTCCCTTGGTCGTATGTTGTCTTTGGTGATGAAAAGATGGGGTGATTATCAGGTAAGAATTACATTACATACACAGTACAATTCACTGCAGGGAGCTCTATAACAAAGCTAGGCTGTCGCCATTCATATCGATAATTACCATACAAATCATCACCACCACCTGGGAGATGAAGCTGATCAATTTTGTAATATTACTCATCATTGCATTTGGGATTTAAGAGGTTTACCATCCCATAAAGTGATGGAACTTTTGTAGGATATTATCTATTAGGGTCTGACCTCTGGGACCTCCTCTTATCCTGCGAATTAGGGGACAGCAGTGCTAATATTGAATTGCATCCTTTAATGTAGTGCTGCACTACTCTTGTCACTCACTGTATAGGAAACTAACAAGAATCCCAATTCAAGTTTACAAGGTTGAAAAATTCTTTAAGGAACTATTTAGGGGTTATCTAGATTTTCATTGGCTAATAAACACATCTAGAGATGTAGCATATTTTTATCTATCAGAACCATATCTTTATGTAAGATTAACAAAATACCAAACTTGACACTTTCAATAGTTTACAACTGTGCCAAATCTCAATGTATAGAAAGTTTAATATTTGCAATATAAAATCACATCAGTGGCAACATATGTTAATGAATGAGCCTTTACAGTCCATTTACAGAATCCATTAATCCACGTCAGTCAACAATGAATTATTCATCTTTTGTTTAGAATTGCCCGAGATGTTCAGATGTGGAAAGACACTGCATGGAGAAAGCCTTAGTTGAAGACGTGTGCTTCATTTTGGTAAAACCTTTTTACGTTTCTGTCCTTATTTCAAATTATTTCATTAAGGGGAGAATATGTATTTTATTATCTTATATTTCTAACCTTTTAACAGCCTGCTGTCTGAACAGTTTACAATGTTTATTTAGTGTTTCATGACAATTTCCGTGTTCAATATTTTACAGCTGAGACCCTGTTTTTAGACATAATTTTACATTGTATTATCATTTTAGAGATTGACCACATCTGACTCAAAGTGCACAACGCAACAGTTCTTTGCCAAAGCGGTAAGGATCATTTATTGACCTGTTCATAGACCTATGGCATTTCTTGGACATTTCTTTTTTTCTAAGTGAGTTTGAATAATTCCCATGAAACTTGCATGAGTTTCTTGTAACATATGCAGTACACTCACAAACTGTGCAGAAAGTGCTGTGTATCATAGATTCCAAAGTAAGGCTGTGATCACAGTAGCATTTTTCACATGCGTTTTTGGAGACCTGCGTTTTCAAAAACGCATGTAAAAAACGCACCCATAGGCCCCCATGTTAAAAAACGCATGCCCTAATAGCCAAAAAGCATGTGTGACTGTCCCATGCGTTTTTGGAGCATATCCAAAAACGCATGCGTTTTTTAATAAGGGGCCTTATGGAAAACGCATGCAAAAACGCATGTACAATTAGTGCCATTCAAAAACGCATGCGTTTCCCATAGGAGCCCATGTTAAAAAAACGCATGCGTTTCCGGAAACGCATGCGTTTTTTTTTAACATGAGCTCCTATGGGAAACGCATGCGTTTTTGAATGGCACTAAAAGGAACTAATTGTACATGCGTTTTTTGCATGCGTTTCCCATAGGAACCCATGTTATAAAAACGCATGCGTTTTCTACAAAAACGCATGCGTTTTTCAAAACGCTCAAAAAAATACTACAAGCACTATTTTTATGTGCAGATTCAAAAACGCAGCCAAAAACGCAGGGAGCCATCAGAGACCTTAAAAAACTCATGCTGACATGAAAAACGCATGTAAAAAAGCATGCGTTTTTAAAAGGCACTAAAAAAACTGTGACCACAGCCTAACACAGTGTAGAATGATATATTGAGATAGATAGTTATATATCCTTCATTCTTATACTATAGGTGAGATGTTACGAGTCAACTGAATATTATTGAATGTCAGTTGGGAAACTTATATGTAGTTTTATCCTTCTTGATGTTATTGGTGTTTGAGCAACACCACACTAAGATTCAATCTATTATTTCTCTCCGTACAGTATACTGAGAGTTTTATTATTATTATTATTATTATTATTATTATTTATTATTATTATTATTTTTTTGCCTTTTTGTATTCATTCATTATACTCAATATCCTGTTAAAGAA
The DNA here is from genome assembly GCA_033576535.1 of Allobates femoralis. Taxonomy (NCBI): domain Eukaryota; kingdom Metazoa; phylum Chordata; class Amphibia; order Anura; family Aromobatidae; genus Allobates; species Allobates femoralis. The sequence continues at coordinate 496,270,726 of JARQOC010000004.1, forward strand.
AAATAGCTATTTAAAAATAAGTAATTCATTATGATGTTTTAGAATTATCTCTTCAATAAAGAGTTGCAATGTTTTATTTTAGAAACTTCGCTTTGATTATAAATTGTCGCCAGAGCAGTTGAGGTAATGTTGAGACAGTTTATTTTTATACTTTTTATGTAATGTTTTAACTGTTTCATGCTTCTACTACAAATGTAGTTCCTTATTACTTATATATTATTACCTTATATCTGCTGTACCTAATATCAGTATCATAAGATCCAATAATTGAATCTCCCTATTGCAACAGAGATAAAGTTTGGGTTCATTGAGCCCTGAAACAATACAATATGTTTGTTTATGAGCTGATAAAGGCAAGAAATGTATGTTTTGTTAACAGAAATTGGATGTTAAATGTGTCAGCCTCCCTACGGGAACCTAGTAAAAAGAGTGTGATAGTAAAATGTAGCCTTCTTTTGGAGAACATTACACCACCATGAAATATACTACACATTATTTAGTTTTATGCTTTTTATATAGCACAACATATTCTGCAGCATTTACAGATGTCATCATCATTTTCCACATTGGAGATCACAATCTTATTTCCCATCACTGATGTATACAAGGTGAGGGAGACATCTAGAGTACCCGGAAGAACTCAAGCAAACACAGGGAGATCATACAAGTATTGGTTTAGTTGTGGTTAGGTGTATTTAGGTTGTCTATGCTGAAAGGCATTATATGTTCACCTATTCTTGCCCATATACGTATATGTAAGAACTTCTTTTTGCACGATTACTTCTAACGTAAAATTTAAATGTATTTAATTGCTATTGTATTCATTATTTATTAATATTTTAGGTTGGTGACTATGACTCACTCACTGCAACATTGAGAACACATGGATTGATGAATCACTTTATTGAAACCGTTTGTGGTTTGATGGTAAGTCAACTTATTGCTACTACAAAACAACTATATTTCACTTTGCAACATGTAAAATAGAGAAAATATGTGTCATTTTTCATGTCTCTATAGAATCCACATCTAAAACAATCTAACGTGGAACGGGCTGGATTTTATTTCAGTGAACACGTAATGGTAAGAACATTAATTTTTCAGCGATTTTAGTTCCAGTATATGTAGGGCTATAACAGTTACATTTTTTTACTGCATTATTCTGTATTGAAGCTAGACAAACATACAGAAGGAAGTGATATCTAATATTATACATATAGTACAACATTCATTGAATCATGGATAAAAAGTGATGTTTTGTCAAATTTAGAGTACCATGCCGTCCTTTACATTGCAGTCAGACTGAATAGTACAATATTATTATAGAAATTCCTTTCAGTACCTCCATTGCTTCAGTTTTATAGTAAAAGCAGGTAGATCAGATTGTTGGAACAAAAATTCACTACATTCACAAACACTGCTCACAAAAAGATTGGGATATTTTGCTTTAGGTTGAAAGTTATGGGAAACATAAAAAGTTTAAGCTACAGTGATATTCTACCATAATAGTGGGACATTTAAGTAGAAGCATGTAACAGTGATTTCCTCATCTAAGCTATTTATTGAAACAAAAGCCAACAACAGTGGTGGGTTAACCCCAACAATAAATGCCATTGTCTCAATAACTTGTCATGTGGCCTTGAGAACCAATTACACCTTGACAAGAACATCTGCGTTCACAAGTGGAGATATTGTCTGCTGAGGGGGCATCCATCTCTTCTTAAATGACATTCCTCATGTGATTTAGATTCTGTGGTACAGAGTTAGAAGCCTGTACACGGCAATGCAGATAATCCCATAGGTATTCTATATGATTTAGGTCTGGACAAAGTGCAGACCACTCCATTTGGGGTACCCAGTCTTTAAAAGCCAGTTCCTAATGATGCAACCATTATTAGCTGGAGCATTGTCATCCATGAAGATAAAGTTAGGCCCATGTTGTTCAGGCAGAGGCCCAATGACTGAATTAAGGATGTTATTCAAGTAGTAGGGGTTTGTCATCTATAACCATTTAAAAGTGTAGGACAGTTCTGCATTGAGTAGACACACCTGCCCACATTGTAACACCACACACCACTCAACAACAATGGCTGATGTATGTGATTTCCTTGATGTCTCAAACATGTTGGCAGCTATCATTTCTGCTCATCATGATTGACATTCTTCAGTCAATGGCTCACTGGTCCCCTGACCAGTGTAGATGCTCCTTGGCCCCTGCAAGATGATGATGTCTGTGCCTGGTGATGTGGTCAGATACCCCTGCAGGTCATCTGGCAAGATCTAATGTTTTCAAATGGTCTAATGTGACAATTGGGTGCCTCTCATCTCCCTTAAATGTGCCTGGAGTTGTGTGGAATTCAGCATCCAGTTCCACAATGAAGCGTTAAATATATAGTCTGTCATTTCTATTCAAAATCCCATGGTTTGTGAACATACCCATAAATTGAAAGGGAAATGTATGCTGCACAGTTTGCAATTTTATCTTTTTACTGATAGAGATTTTGCTGCAGCAATTGACAATCAAAATAATTTTTTTGCTCTTTTCAAATTCTCAAAGTAAAAGTTTACATGTGGGAGAATGGTTGCCTAAAAAAAACACAGCTCTTCTTGTAAAGGTCATTTACTTTATGAGGTCTATAGAAAATGAGCAGTGTTTTAAACAAGCAGGCAGGTAGCATAATTAAATGAAACAAGACATGCAGAGTACACTCAGAAATAGAAAGCCAGCACTGCCGGCATAAGAGTCCAACAACAGGATAGTCTAGAAAAAGAAAACTTTAATAAGAACACAAAAATCAATAATGGATTGAATGACCTTGTGGCAATGCATACTGCACTCAGATAGTAACTGTGACTAGCAAGTACCGAGATGTAAGAAGAAAACGTGGGAGGAGTCTTCCTTAAAATCCTTAGTCAGATCACTGACTAAGGGAAAACACCAGAAACACTTCGAGATAAAGGTCGCTTACACGGCACGATATCGTAACCCAACTACGATAAAAAGTCACGTGTTCAGGCATTGCCGCTGATATCGTTCGTGCATTGTGTGTGTAAATGAGCAATGCGACGCCAGAACAATGCAACCGATATCGTTGTGAATTGTGCAGGCTCTCCAACTGTGCAATATGCTGACATCTGGCAGGATCGTGCTGTGTGACAGCGCAACTCGATTTGGAGTGCACTTCCCTATTCACTCAATGTCAATTGCTCATTCCCTGCGTTGCTCAGACCATGTGCAAGAGGGCGTACGACTCGAGTTCTTGTACTGCAATATCGTACTGTGTAACATCTCCTATGCGAATTAGACAAATGTCAAAAACGTGCGCGCTCCGTGAAATCGTATGCAATATCGGAGCTAATGACGGTGTAAAGCGCCTAAGACTGCATCTCCGCTATCATGGTGCTCTCATATTTAATGATTTGATCTAATAAAATAAAAGATTTTAAAGAGACTCCTCCATGTTTTATTTTGTATGTGCTGAGAGTCGCAGCATTGTGGACCTGAGTTATAAAGACGTGAACAGCAGGAGGAAATAATTGCATTGTGAGGCCTATACCTGATTATTTATATGACAAGTGCACAGACAAGCAATTATATAATGGGGAAACATAATATGTTATATTACAAAATATACAAAATATGTTGCAAACACCAATTTGCAAATACATTTTCAACTTTTTGTCCATTAGCCTCAGCAGGAGCACGTTTTGTAGTGAGGGGAACATAGCGGACCACATACCATGATGCGGCTCACACCTCTTAATTAATTTGAAGCCTCTGCTCCAATATGCCCCTTCATCGAGACTGGAAAGAGTTGTGCTGGTCTTGTTTTAATCGCCCCCAAAGTTTAACAATATTTATAGTTTTGCAGATACATCTGACACAACATAGAGGTTACAACAGTAAAACACAAATAGGATTAATTTAACACATAGTAGCTGAATACATATTTTAAATTCAGTAGGTATTAAATGCTAACCGACCATTAAATGTTGTTAGCTGTCGTGATAAGCTATTAATAATCAGAAGATTAGCGAGTTCATGGCTAATTGCTAGGTGACACTCCGAACTTGAATTTGTGGTGGTGAATGACTGACTAGCAATCATAGAGAGTAAAGGCACCGTTACACACAGAGATATCTGTGCAGACATTGCTTGCAACTCACTGGTTGCAGTGAAATCATGGACACATTGTTCTATTTTGTTGCCGTGTACAAATGGAACAATGTGTCCATGATTTCACTGCAACCAGTGAGTTGTAAGCAATGTCTGCACAGATATCTGTGTGTAACGGTACCTTAACTTCCTATTAGATTACTACCATTTAACTATACCCCTTTGTAAAGTTCTGTATGAATGGAGCATGCATCTTCTTATAAACACTAAGGGCCACTTTACACACACCAACTTATCTGTCCAACTTCTGACCAACTTACTGGTTGCAGTGAAATCATGGACACATTGCTCCATTTTGTGGCTGTGTACAAAGGGAACAATGTGTCCATGATTTCACTGCAACCAGCAAGTTGGTCAGAAGTTGGACAGATAAGTTGGTGTGTGTAAAGTGGCCCTAAAACATTGTAATTGCTGATAGAAAGTGCATGTGATGGTAGAATTTTTGAGACTTTTCTATTGTTTTTTAAAAAATTATCTATTGAACCTTTCACTAACATGACTTCAGGGTTCTTCTCTCTAATCTAAATCTTCCTAAAATGGCTGCTGCAGTTCTAGCCAGTGCTATTACATAGGCTATTATAGTATCTCCTGATTCGCTGCGCTATAAAATGTGGTGTATAAGGTAATATGGAAAAGACTGTGCAATTACACATGGGGTCATGTCAATTTTCCAGTACAATGTGTAGAAAGGCTACGTGCATTTTTTAAGTGATTTGTGCAAATCTAATTACAAATGCCTCAAATTTGCTGTTGCCTGTAAATTTCATAAAATTTTACTTTCCATTTGATTCACATCAAATTGATTCACTTATTTCCAGGAATGACACATACATTTTAAAAGATATACATTTTATTATTTACAATATGTCTATTCCATAGTAACATTATGTTTTATTTTCTTCACAGGGTGGTAGCTTAAATGTGGGCATTAGCTGTCTCTCTAGCGTTTTTGGCAAACTTGTTAATGGACTTTTAGTTGGTGTTACTGAAGGTATTCTCGGTGCTGCTGGTGGACTAGCTCATGCTGCCACTGGTCTTTTGGAGGTGCTCTCGGTGCTGCTGGTGGACTAGCTCATGCTGCCACTGATCTTGCTGGAGGTGCTCTCGGTGCTGCCCATGGTCTTGCTGGAGGTGCTCTCGTGCTGCCGTTTGCTGAGTGCCACTGTGCTCCATGTTGCTGGAGGTGATCTCGGTGCTATCCAATGGTCTTGCTGGAGGATGGTCTCGGTGCTACCAATGGTCTTGCTGGAGGTGCTCTCGGTGCTGCCATGGTCTTGCTGGAGGTGCTCTCGTGTGACCTGCCAATGGCTTGCTGAGGTTGTGTCTTCGGTGCTGCTGGTGGAGTAGCTCATGCTGCCACTGGAGTACTTAAAGGTGGACTGGGAGCAAAGGGTTAATAGAAGGTAATCACTATAATTTCTTTAAAAAAAAAAAACTTTAGAAGGCCAATTTAATTGCTTGTTTAGAAAAATGGTTTTGTTTTTAGCCTCTTTAAGAACATTACACATGGAGTTTACATTAAGCATTCATAGTTTGTTCTTCAGCTTTACCTCTGCTTACTTCTCAAAAGTCTAGGACCCAGTTCACATTTGCCCTGTGTTTGGTTTCATTTGTGTTTCCATTGCGTTTTTACTGTACTCACTGCGCTTACAGACGCTGCACAAAACGTTGCATGCCCTAGGTAAAATATTTGGTGATACTGATTTTGCAGTTGCAGTTTAGCCCTTCAAAGATGTTCTTTAGAAAATCATGCTATCTGTAATATTCTTTCTTGTATACAGCCTCACAGTTTTCATTCTCTTGTGCTTTCCAAATGTAAAATGACTGTCACCAGGTTTTGCTGCATGGTGTAGGGGCCCAGAGCCTGGTTCAAGTGCTGTGATACCCACTAGGCTGCTTGCTGTAGTTTTCCTAAACACTATTTATCAAAAAAATGTAGCAGATTATCAGTGAGCAAACTTAACATTACAATTGAGCAACTCTGCAACAATGTAGTCTTCAATATTCATAAAATATGTCTATCCCTGCCCCTACCCTTAATAATCAGCATTCTAATTAAGAAGACTGCATACAGAATATGTCAAATATTGCGGACAGGTAATAAAACTGATGGTGGGTTTACACACACCAATTTCTGTGTCCAATATCTGAACAGATCTCTGGTTGCAGTGAAATCATGGACAAATTGCTTCATTTTGTACACAGCCACAAAATGGAACAATGTGTCCATGATTTCACTGCAACCAGAGATCTGTTCAGATATTGGACACAGAAATTGGTGTGTGTAAACCCACCATAAGAGAACTAGCTGACCTGTACCCAATTAAACAGTATTTGATCAAAATTAAGTCAATAAGCCCAGTAAGTGACTCAGCATGTGTATCTCTTCTTTTTTAAAATGTGGCAGAATAAAATCCTTACATTTATAGAGTTTTCTGATCATAATTTCAGAACACTTTAAACTAACAGCAAGTAATAGGTACAACAAATCTGACAAAAACAAAACTAATAGAAACATAATTGGGACTAATATATAAAACGAATCCTTAGGACGTTCTATATTTCAAGTTTGGTGGGATTCGGAAACATAGTTTGACATATACTGTACATTGCTGAAGAAGGTGACAGCATGGAGAAAATAACAAACAAGGTGAGAGTGTTTAGGAAGGTTTTAATAGCTGGTATCAAAAGACACCCGCTTACCCGTCTGCTATTTTATGTGAACTTTGCAATAAAGGAAGACATTTTTTTAGCACAGATTGGTGAGTGACACTTTTCCTTCTCTTGTTACATTATTCTTCTTTTACTTTAAAATCAGATTAAAAGTATTGTAGAATATGTGTGAATTTACTTGTGCTGCTGAGAATGTCTGTGAAAGGATCCTAAAGACATGAGATAATTTGTGCAGTTTATTTTTTTATGCATTTTATCATATTCCAATCTCTTCATCAGGAAAATCCACCTTCCCATTTTCCTGAAGAAACGATTGGAATATCTGAATGCATAGAAAACAAACCACATGAATTATCTCATGCCTCATACATCCTTTCTCCAGACATTGTCAGCAGCACAGATAGAAATCACTCTTATTTCCTACAATTTTGTCTTATCCCTTGTTTTACCTGAAGCAGCTGATATACCCTGAAGTTGAGTGCTATACATCCCTAATACACAATCGTAGAACAGTTTCACCTCATGACACTTTTTCTTGTTCCCTAGCTTTTTCTAAAATTAGATTAGACAACACTTTTCGTCTAAGGGCTTATTCACATAAACAGGGACATGTCTAAGGGTCCCATCAAACTTGGTGATGTTCCAGCGATCCCGACAATGATACGACTTGGTAAGGATCGCTGGAATGTCGCTAGTTGGTCACTGGTGAGATGTCAAACAGTCAGATCTACTCAACGATGCAGCAACGATACGGCGACCCGTATAACGACCTCGGCGGTCGTTGGGACCCTGTCACACAGCAGCTAGTCTGACAACTCAGACCTACATGGCTGAGTTCTGAGTCGCCAACGAGGTCGTAGTTAAGGCATCAAACACACTGATGCATGCTGGCCAGGATCAAAAAATGGTCCAGGCCATTCCGACACGATCGGTGATGTCACAGCAGGGGCCCAGTCACTGTTATGTGTCAAACATAGCGAGATCACTGGCGAGGTCACTGTTACGTCACAAAACCTGTGACGCAACAGTGATCTCGCTAGCAATCTCGCTATGTGTGATGAGAGCTTAATATGAATCGGATTAAACTTGGCAATGCTAGTCTATGGGTTTGTGAAAAACTCGTACAGCTCTCGGCTCTCATCCCAGTGCAGTTCAACTTTCATGGCCCTATTACATTGGGGAAGGTGTAGAAACTTTACTTTCACATATAAGAAAAACTGATGAAACTTTGACCAAACTCTTGGCCACTTTACACGTCCCGATATCGGCGTCCAACTCCGATAAAAAGTCACTTGGTTCATGTGTTGGCCCCGATATCGTTCGTGCCTTGTATGCTGTAAATGTCTAATTCGATGTAAGAACGATGCCAAACCGATATCGAGCAAAAAATGAGCAGGCTCTCCCAACCGCCCGATATTGGATGGACGATGTGGCCGGATCGTGCCATGTGAAAGCCCAACAACGATATGGAGTACAACTTCCCCTATTCTCTCCCATGTTAAATGGTCATTCCTGGGTCGCCCGCACAAGGGGGCGTACACATCGCAGTTGCTTTGCCTGCCGATATCGCACTGAGTAACAGCTCCTATGTGATCTTGGAGTTCTGCCCAAAAAGTGCGCGCTCCCGCGCCGTTGTATCCAACATCGGAACGATGTTGGGACGTGTAAAGTGGCCATCAGACTAAACTGATAAAAAAAATCACTGATTTAACTGTGTTTTTCCTGTATGTGAAAAAATTGACAGGTGAATGAGCCCTAGTCAATATTTCTTATGTCTTAATTGTGTTTTAATTATTATTAACAATGCATTATGTAGTTTACCCATGACTTTTTGTCCCATTGGCCTCTATCCACTATTATTGTTTATCCAGATTTGTACAGTTTTCTGCAATTTGCTCCTGTTTAGTGGCACTAGCATTTGCACATTATTCTCTTTTTTTTAAGTTGTTTCTCTTTCTAAGGCCCCTTTCACATCAGCGGTAATCGCTGATCGGGCAGTTGCGGTAAAAAAACGCAACTGCCGCGGTTACCATATAACGGCTGCATTTGCGGTTCACTTGCGGCAAGCCCCATGCAATGTCTATAAGGCTTGCGGCAGGTGCGGCAAGTGTGGTATAGTTGCGGTTTCGGCACTTGCGGCAGATGCGGCCGCGAAAAAAACGTGGTCAGCCGCATTTTTTTCGCGGCCGCATCTGCCGCAACTGCCGGAACCGCACTTGCCGCACACTTACCGCAGCCCCATAGACATTGCATTGCATTGTGAACTGCAAGTGCGGCCATTATGCGGTAACCGCGGCAGTTGCATTTTTTTCACTGCAACTGCCGCGATCAGTGAGTACCGCTGATGTGAAAGGGGCCTAATTCTGTTTTTATTACAATTCCTTGACATCTTTGCTAATGCAAATATTTTAAAAGATTCACAAAATACGACTTTTAATAAAAGTCAAATTTTATAAAAAAATAAATAAATAAATAATGTTAGAACGTAAAAATCTGGAATCATTGTCTTCTCAGCTGTTGACATTGAGCAGTTTAACAAAGTAGGATTATTGTATATACATGTGCATTTAATTAGCTCTTAAGGGACATGAACTCCTATCTATCTTATATTAAGCAATAATCCAAACTCAATTGTAATGTTTAACTATTTTCTATATTATATTGCAGTTGCATATTGACTCAGCCTATCAAGACATGAAGATAATAGAACTAACAGATATTCGTACAATTTACAATAATTTTCTTCACAAAAATATGTCTTATCTCTCTGTTGTAAATGTTGCACATGCTAACCTTAATGTCAGTTTGTTGCAAATAAATATAAAGCATCACTTATAAAAATGTGCATATTGCTTTATTACCTGGGGTATTTTAGAATACTAATACTGAGTTGTCTCAAATTCTCAAGCAACTAAAATTGCAAAGTGATTGTAAAAACAAGGTCCCAATGATGGTATTCTTTGTGGATCTAATTAAATTATTGTCAATGTGATCATCTAACATATAGGGATTTCTCAAAGAAAAAAGATTATTAAGGAGTCAATGTGGATGTGTATGCCTTACTTTTCATATATACATAAACTAAAACCTTTAGATTTGTTCCATTTAAAATTGTTAAATTAAACATTTTTCATTGTAACATAGTAACATATAGTAACATAGTTTTTAAGGTTGAAGGAAGACTTTAAGTCCATCTAGTTCAACCAATAGCCTAACATGTTGATCCAGAGGAAGGCAAAAAAAAACCATGTGGCAACACTAAGCTCCACATTGGGGAAAAAAATTCCTTCCTGACTCCAGATACGGCAATCAGACTAGTTCCCTGGATCAACGCCCTATCAAAGAATCTAGTATATATAACTGTAATATTACAGTTTTCAAGAAAGGCATCCAGGCCCTTCTTAAATGTTAGTAGAGAGTCACTCATTACAACATCATGTGGCAGAAGTTCCATAGTCTCACTGCTCTTACAGTAAAGAATCCACGTCTGTAATTATGATAAAACCTTCTTTCCTCCAAACTTGAGGATGCCCCTTGTCCCCGTCTCAGGCCTAAGAGTAAAGAGATCATTAGAAAGGTTCTGTACTGTCCCCTCATATATTTATACATTATTATAAGATCACCCCTAAGCACCCTTCATTTTTCCAACCTAAAGAACCCCAAGTTTAATAACCTGTCTTGGTATTGCAGACCCCTCAGTCCTCTAATGACTTGGTCGCTCTTCTCTGGACCCGCTCTAGTTCAGCTATGTCTTTTTTATACACCGGAGGCCAGAATTGTACACAGTATTTTAAATTTGGTCCCACTAGTGACTTGTATAGAGGTAAAATTATGTTCTCCTCATGAGCATCTATGCTTCTTTTAATGCATCCCATTATTTTATTTGCCTTTGCAGCAGCTGCCTGACACTGGCCACTAAATGTGAGTTTGTCATCCTACCATACACCCAGGTCTTTTTCAGTGATAGTTTTGCCCAGTGTTTTACAATTAAGCACATAATTATACCTTTTGTTTCCTCTGCCCAAGTGCATGACCTTACATTTATCCCCATTAAAGCTCATTTGCCATTTATCGGCCCAAGCTTCTAGTTTACATAAATCCTCCTGTAATATAAAATTGTCCTCCTCTGTATTGATTACCTGCAGAGTTTAGTGTCATCTGCAAATATTGAGATTCTACTCTGTATGCCCCCTACAAGGTCATTAATAAATATATTAAAAAGAAGCGGGTCCAACACTGACCCCTGTGGTACCCCACTGTTAACTGTGACCCATTCTGAGTGTGTTCCATTAATGACCACCCTTTGTTTCCTATCACTAAGCCAGTTCTTAACCCACTTACACATATTTTCCCCTATCCCTATTGCTCTCATTTTATGTATCAACCTTTTGTGTGGCACCGTATCAAAAGCTTTTGAAAAGTCCATATACACCACATCCACTGCATTTCTTTGGTCCAGTCCAGAACTTACTTCTTCATAGAAGCTTATCAGATTAGTTTATTATAAAAAGTTATCTGCTGCAACACTAAACACTATGTGCACTTTAATGAGTGCAAGCAGTGGCTAAAATGCACAGCTAATACAGAAATAATGTGAATAGGGGTATAGCAATCACTGCTCTAGATACAATGCAAAATGGAAGACTTAGCTTCAACAGTGGCCACTGTGGAGTGCCCGATGACCAGCAACAAGGTACTTCCGTCTCACAGGGTCCTAACGCTATGACTAATGGTGATATGCAAAGTGTATGGATTTATATGCCTCAATTCCTAATTAAAAACAAGAAAAGTATGTGTTGGACTCCAAAAAATACATTTATTATAAGAAAGTTATCTGCGGCAACACTAAACACTATGTGCACTTTAATGAGTGCAAGCAGTGGCTAAACTGCACAGCTAATACAGAAACAATGTGAATAGGGGTATAGCAATGTATTTTTTCTGCTTGCACCTACACTTAGAGGTTGATGCCATTCATTCACACTACTTATCAGATTAGTTTGACAGGAACGGTCCCTTGTAAAACCATGTTGATATTGGGTCATGAGGTTATTTTTCTTCAGATACTCCAGTATAGCATCTCTTAGAAAACCCTCTAGGATTTTACCCACAGTAGAGGTTAAGCTTACTGATCTATAATTTCCAAGTTCAGTTTTTGTCCCCTTTTTGAATATTGGCACCACATTTGCTATACGCCAGTCCTGTGGTACAGACCCTGTTATTATGGAATCTTTAAATATTAAAAATAATGGTCTATCTATGACAGTACTTAATTCCTGCAGCACTCTGTGGTGTATCCCATCCGTGCCCGGGGATTTGTCAATTTTAGTGATTTTTAGATGATGCCGTACTTCCTGCTGGGTTAAGCAGGTGACATTTAATTGAGAGTTTTTGTTATCACTGATCATATTGTCTGTCATGGGATTTTCTTGTGTAAATACTGCTGAAAAAAGTCATTTAGCATATTGCCTTTTTCCTCATCCTCATCCACTATTTCACCCAGACTATTTTTAAAGGGGCCAAAACAATCATTTTTTAGTTTCTTACTGTTTATATAGTTAAAAAATATTTTGGGATTATTTTTACTTTCTCTGGCAATGAGTCTCTCTGTCTCAATCTTTGCTGTCTTGATTTGCTATCTACAAATGTTATTTAATTTTCTGTATTTATTTAATGACTCCTCACTACCTACTTGCTTTAATTCCCTAAATGCTTTCTTTTTGTCACTTATTGCGCCCCTTACAGCCTTATTTAGCCATAGTGGTTTCCTCCTATTTCTAGCATGCTTATTCCCATAGGGTATATATTGTGCACAGGCCCTATTCAGGATGCTAATAAACGTCTCCCATTTGCTTTGTGTACTTTTATGTCTCAGGACATCGTCCCAGTTTATTGCACTAAGATCATCTCTCAACCGTTGGAAATTTGCCTTCCTGAAGTTTAGTGTCCTTGTAGCTCCTCTACTACACATCTTATTAAAGGATATTTGAAAACTTATTATTTTGTGATCACTATTACCCAAGTGACCTCCAACCCGTATATTTGATATGCGGTCAGGCCTGTTGGTTAATAATAGGTCCAGCAGTGCCCCCATTCTTGTTGGGTCCTGAACTAGTTGTGATTATAATAATTATCTCTCATAGTTGTCAAAAACCTATTACCTTTGCTAGAACTGCAGGTTTCTGTTCCCCAATGTATTTCAGGATAGTTGAAGTCCCCCATAATAATGACTTCTCCCCACCCACAGAGACTCTACATTTCCATTAGATTCACCTATATTATCACGCAGGATAGGTTTTAAGGATGATTCTACGTATAAACATACACCTCCCCCTCGCTTATTTGTATGCTCATTTCAGAACAGACTATAGCCCTGTAAATTAACAGCCCAGTCATGGCTCTCGTCCAGCCAATTGTCCAATATCCCCACCATGTCATAATTATTTTCCAACAAAATCAATTCTAATGTCTCCATTTTGTTGGTTAGGCTTCTGGCATTAGTGTACATGCACTTTATGCATCTCTCTTTACCTCTATTCCTTCCTACTATATTGATTGTTCTAACCCCACCCCCCATGCCACCCCCAATTTTATTACTTGTGCCCAGGTTACTATTTACACTATCTTCCCCTCCTGTACAATGAATACCCTCCCCCCCAATCCCTAGTTTAAAGGGAACCTGTCACCTAATCTATGGCCCCTAAACTATCACTACCTGCCCCTACAGACCCTAACTAGCTCCCTAACCATCCCTGCCTGACCTAATATGGCTTTATATAAGGTGAATAAAACACTTTATAAAACTTACATTTTTTCCGTCTGTGGGGCGTTCCTGTCGGCTCTTGTCTGCAGGGCGGTGTCCCCAGAGCCGCGCTCCCCCCGCCTCGCTCCCTTCCTAACGCCCTAATGGGCGACATTATCGATTTGAAGAGCGGGGAAGCCCATTGGAATCTTCCCGCCCCGCTCTTCATGACGCGGCCGGGAACCGCGTCATTTCCGGGTCCGCGCATGCGTAGTGTGCCAGTTGAAGCCGACCGGAATCGCAGCGTCGCTAGGCAACGACCGGCGTCTTCGGAAGGTGAGTATCGGCGGCCCCCTCCCTCCCAAACCAGCACATATATATGTGTGTGTAATCCACATGTACATATGGATTACACACACACATATATACATTCACTTTGATTAGGCACATTTCATATGTGCATCTATATATATATATATATACATATATATATATATAGATGCACATATATATATATAGTTAGATTACACTGGTCAACAGCATTTTTGGTGCCAAAGATATTTCATTGAATTTAGGGTAACTTTGGGATGCTGATTCTGAATATGTCATCAGTTTTGCCAGATTGGCTCAAGTTTTTGAGATTTTTCGTAAAATGTGTAAAAAAAAAAGACGTAATTTGCTACACGTGCATTAACTTTATTGATATTGTCATGAATACAATAAATTTAACAAAGTAAATGTTGATTTTAGTTTATTTTAACTAGTTTTAGAAAGTAATCTTCAAAAATGAACAAGACATGAAAGATAGACATTTAATCGCTGGAAAAGCGCTTTTTATATGATTTTCTTCTATGTGAGCTATTGGGGCAGTCACGCTGTAGATTCCAGCAGTAATCAGCCATCATATGTCTGTCCCATCTGCCTTGGTACCTTTCCTCCATCACCATAATATCCTGATGAAATCTCTCCCCTTGTTCTTCGCTAAAATCTCCAAGGTTTTCTGGAAATCTGTCCAAGTGACTGTGAAGATAATGCAATTTAATGCTCATGTGTACACCCAGATTTCTAAATCTCAATAGCATGTTTTGTACCAGTTCTTCATAATTGTCTGCCTTTTGATTTCCCAAGAAGTTCTTCACTACCAACACAAAACTACACCATGCAGCAGCTTCAATGTCATTCATTTCCTTAGGAAAATTTGAATCTTTAATGAGTTTCCGAATTTGAGGACCATCAAAGATTCCTGCCTTCAGTTTTTCGCTACTAAGACCAGGGAAAGATCTGCAGATGTACATGAAGCAATTACCATCTTTGTCTAATGCCTTGACGAACTGCTTCATTAATCCTAACTTTATGTGAAGTGGTGGTAGAATGATTTTTTCCCTGTCCACCAAAGGTTCGTTCACTATGTTTGATGCTCCTACTGTCAAGGTGTCCCTTGGAGGCCAATTCAGTTTCTCCCAGTGCTGATGTTTTGCTCTACTATCCCACATGCAGATGAAGCAAGGATACTTTGTGTATCCACTTTGCTGTCCAAGTAAAAAGTTGACCATTTTTAAATCAACACATATCAGCCACGAATGTTCATGGTAGCACAGTTTCTCCAAGACCATTTTGACATTTTGGTATTGTTCTGCAAGTTTAGTTGAGTGAGCTACTGGAAGAGATGCACACTGATTGCCATTGTTCAACAAAACACATTTCAAACTCCTTTTAGAACTATCTATGAAAAGCCTCCAGTCTACAGGACGATATACTTGTAAACCCATTTGCAGCATCAGGCCAGGAATATCCTTACAATATACAAGTAGGTCATCTTCACAGAAAAATGGAAGAAGTGCTTCTTCTCTGGTCCTGTAAGATGTAATTTTAGTTCCAGGCGTCAGACAATTTTTTTCACTTAGCCTTGAAGCTAAAAGTTCGGATGCACTTTTTGAGAGGTTGAGGTCTCTTATTAGATCGTTGAGCTCTCCTTGGGTAAATTGCGTAGGTGTTCTGAAACTTCCTTCATATTCTAGTTCACTTCCAGAACTAATGCTTAGCTCCATACCCTGCATTTCATCATCATCATCAGGTGGGGGAAGGTCAGGTAACATGGTAAACACAGGTACAGGCACATCTTCACAATGAGGGACAGGCCTTCTTGCAGATTCCATGTTAGGATACTCCCATTTTCGTTTCTTATGCTTATTGAATCCTTGTACTTGCACTGCACAGAAATAACAGTCATCATGATGATTTTTTTGCCCTCTCCACACCATTGGAACACCAAATTTGAAGCTTGTTCTTTGTCCTTTGCTCCATTTTCGTAATAATTCGATACATGCTTTGCACACTATGTGTGGTGCCCAAAACTTGTCTTGGTCCCCAAGCATAACCCCAAAATAGGCAAAATACACTTTTTTAACGAAGTCTGTTATGTTTCTTCTATGTTTTGTCAGTGTATATTCACCACAAATGTAACAGAATGAGTCTGGATCGTTAAGACAACTTCTTCTTGATGAGTTCATGCTTTTCACTGGAAAACAGACAACAACATAAAGTTAGTGCAAAAATCAAGCTATGAACAAACTTTTAGAACACTAATTAACACAAAACTATATTGAGAACTGCTCAGTTCAAGTACTAATCCAAAGAAATTAATGAGATGATGCGTCGCATTTACCAACAAGTGCTATAAATAAGATACCAAAAATCTCAAAAACTTGAGCCAATCTGGCAAAACTGATAGCATATTCAGAATCAGCACCCCAAAAATACCCCAAATTCATTAAAATATTTTGGACACCAGAAAAAAAAATTTTTTTTGTTGACCTGTGTTATATATATGTGTGTGTGCATGTATATATATATATGTGTGTGTGTGTGTGCATGTATATATGTGTGTGTGTGTGCATGTATATATATGTGTGTGTGTGTGTGTGTGTGTGTGTGTGCATGTATATGTGTGTGTGTGTGTGTGCATGTATATGTGTGTGTGTGTGTGTGTGCATGTATATATCTGTGTGTGTGTGTGCATGTAT